>JAEAOA010002325.1:372500-605000 GCA_016746295.1 Potamilus streckersoni
TTTCATTAATGTAAAAATCTAATTATAGCTTAATTATTCTTTATGGGTATAAGCTCATTGACCTAATTATTATTCTGGTAAACATGTTGATTTGCATTAGGGTTTGGGGATTCCAAAGTGAATTCTATAGAGTATTATGTTTTAAATAAATAAAGCTCATTAAACCATGCTAGAAAGTTATTTTCCATTAGGTAATGATTGTTTTTAGAAACTGCTAATTTGTGACCTGAGGTCAAACAGAGAACTACATTATCTTGTGACTGTCAGAATTTTACCAGTCGTGATTTAACATCTACCACTTTGAGTTGTATTTTATTGTGTCCAGTTTGAACTTAATTTTATTTTCTTCAAATTATTGAATTCAAGTGATTTGTTTTCCTCTGGAAACACAAAATTACTCTGAGAAAATTCTTAGATAAAGATATTCGTTAGAATTCGTACTGAATTCCAACATGGAATAATATTTCTGTGATTTAACAAGAGAATGTTGACATATCAGTACGACGCATGTCATAACAGATACATTATCGCCTTCAATTTTAAATATTTTCAACACTTAAGCTGATTTTTTTAAAGATCTTTTATTACTAGGACTTGTGGCTCTAATTCTTTGATTATTTTTAGATTTGATTCGCAGAATCGTAATTTCTTTTTTCTCATTTTTAACTTTGTATTCCAGGGAAATAAATTATTTGTTAAATTGCGCAAAGCTTGTTGTCTTCACACCTTTGTTACTTATTTTAAGAGCATAGGCTCGTAACAGATAATCGGGCCCTCCTCCTTGGAATACGAATTTTGCTAAAATATTTCAGAAAACTTTGTTTCGGAATTTTTAAAATCCCAAATATTATTTCACATTTTAGAAATCTTTAGTGAAATGAGCAAGATTTTATAATGTCATCCAAATCAAAGATCTTTATTTCAAATTTTAACCAGGAGCAGGTAGACTGTTGAAAAAAAAAAGATGAATTGTTTCAGCTTGTCAGAAAATATGATCTTTCTGAGGCAAACGCTTCTTTAACGAAGCAAGAAATAAAAAATATTTTGGTTTAATGTTTGGTGAAAAAGAATGTTTTGGATAAAAGTACTTTTTTAAACAGTAGGTCTATCGGCCTCTGACATAAAAGTAAAGGAATTCAAATTAAAATACAAGATGGAATTAGAGTTAAGAAAGCTTGAACTCAAAAAGAGAACCAAATTCATTCAATTAAATAAGGAGAAAAGAGAGAGGAGAATGCAGTTGGAGAAATAGGAGAAGCAAATGCAATTTGATAAGGAAGGAACATAAAAATGATATTGGAAAAAGAGGAGAGAGGGAAATAAATACAGTTGCAACTGAAGAAAGAGAAGAGAAAAGCACTGATCCAAAAGCAAATGCAAATGCAAAAAAAAAAATGGAAGAAAGGAAATATAAATTTAGATTAAGAGAATTAGAGCTAGCAAAAAAAGCACATCCCCACTTTAGATACAAATTCAAGTTTTGATGTTACTAAGAATATAAGGTTAGTGCTCACTTTTAAAGAAAAAGAAGCAGACAAATATTTTCCACATTTTAAAAAAATTGCTGAAATTTTCAAGCGGCCATGAGAGTACTGAACTCTTTTTTTTTTACAATGTGTGCTTACTGGTAAAGCTTGTGATATTTACATTTCACTGTCATTACAGCAGAGTACTGATTATGATGTTATTAAGGATTGTGACTTAAAGGGTTATGAGAAAGTCTCCTGGGGCTTATCGGCATAAACTCAAAAACTATAAAAAAAGAAGTTGGAAAAACTCATGTCAAATTTGCAAGAGAAAAGAGCAGTTATTTGAGAGTTGGTGCTTAGCTAAGAAAGTTGATCAAGATGACAAAAATCTCAGACAACTTGTATTGCTTGAAGAGTTCAAGAATTGTGTCCATAGTGTCATTAAAACTTATTTTGACGAGCATAAGGTTAAAATCTTGGAAAATGCTGCACGGATTGATGAAGAGTATTCGTTAGCTCATAAAAGTATTTCAGCCTAATACGAATCCTTCCAAATTTCAAGATGGCACAACATTTAGAAATCACGTTCCTGGTAAGATTGATCAGAAATCCTTATCTTTTCCTACGCTTACTTATTGCAAGAAGAAAGGACATGTTATTTCTGATCACTACAAATTGAAAAATAAGTATCAGACTCAAGAGAGACTTATTTAAATGCTTTTATATTTAAGGTATGTGTTGGTTCTAATAAACTCCAGTCTAATTTAGGTACGGAAAATTATGAAATATTCATGTCGAAGGATTCTATGTCACTCATGGGTAAATCGGCCATTCCTATCCCTGTTAAAATTGTAAGGGACACAGTAGCTTCTCGGAATCTTTTATAATCGGGTAATTTACCTTTTTTCAGCGAAGTATTCTTCTAATGATAATGTTTCTATTCAGGGAGTAGAGTGCAGCTTTGTTCATTATCCACTACATTGTGTAAATTTGACATCAGAAGTAATCTCAGGACACGTAACAGTCGGTACGGTGTTTTCTTTACCAATTGCGAGCATTCCTGTATTACTAGATAATAACCTAGCTGGAGATAAGTTTGTGGTTAATCCACTTGAAACTGATAAGCCTTGTTTGGATCACAAAATCGATCCTATTGAAAAAGAATTCCCTGATTTATATCCAGCTTGTGCAGTTACAATAGATATGGTAAAGAAAGCTTTTGAGACTGATTGTGATCAGGAAAGCATTCTTTTAGCTGACACATGCATTGGTTAGGCTTTTGATGATGTCACTTTCATTCTTTGTTTGAATCAATGAAACATTATTGATCACAGTGATCCACTTTAACTACTCATCCTCTTTATTCCAATCAGGGTAACAAACGACATTCACTTGCCGTTGAACAGGAAACAGATCCTGAAATCTCCTGGGGTTTTTTTTTTCAAAAGGCCATTAGTAAAACTAAAGCAATATAAATACCTGCTTGTTATTTCATTAAAATGGGACTCTTATGAGAAAATAGAGACCTCCTGAGGTAGCTGCTGGTGATGATTGGTCAGTGGACTATCAAATTGTAGTCCCAAAATCATACAAACAGGAAATTCTTAGTCTGGGCCATGAAACTCCTCTGGCTGGTTATTTAGGGATTAGTGCGACTTATCACAAGATTCTGAATTATTTCTATTGGGCACAAATTAAGAGCGATGCTTGTAAATGCTCTGATCTTATCATATTTGTCAAATGGTAGGAAAACTCTATCAAAAGATACCTATGGTTCATCTACAACCTCTCCCCTCATTTGACGAACCATTTAGCAGAATAATGCTAGAGTGTATCGGTCCATTAGCTAAGACCAAGTCAGGTAACCAATGCTTGATGACCTGTCTTTGTGTGAACGATATTCCCAAGGGCAAGTCCTTTGCGGAATATTAATACTAAAATAATAGCAAAAGCATTGAAAAGTTCTTAATTAAGTTTGTCATTCCCAGATCTGTTCAGTCTGATAACGGGTCAAATTTTTGGTCTGGAATTTTTGAGCCAATTATGCTTGAATTTGGCATCCAGCAATTCCAGTCAATCGTGAAATTATGGTTTGACGGAACTTCAATGGAGAAAACTTTTGAGACTGGTGATAGAGTTCTATCTCTTGTGCTCATTCTTCAAAATTTTCCTCAGATCAGATCTACAGAGAAGGATTAAATCCTAAGAAATGAGATGCTGCCACAAGATCTTGAGCATCTCATACATTGACCATGAAACCAACGAAAAAGTCCACAACGGAATCCAAAGAGCCATCGGATCATATGAAGACCTCTTGACCACTGTAAATAAAGCGCAAACTGAAGTGGTACGGTCATGTCTTAAAACCATCTGGACTGGTAAAAACAATCTTGCAAGGCAAAGTGCGAGGATGCAGAAGAAGAGGCAGACAGTAAAAGATGTGGGAAGACAACATAAGGAGTGGACAGGCGTGGGATTTGGATATTCCCAAAGAGCAATAGAGAAGAGGAAAGGATGGAGAGAATGGATTGTAAAGCCAACTGTGATGTCCTAATGACCTCTTGGGTTAAGGGATTGGTGATGATGATGATGATGATGATGATGATGATGATGATGATGATGATGATGATGATGATGATGATGATGATGATGATGATGATGATGATGATGATGATGATGATGATGACGACGACGACTCCTGGGATGAAATAAATTAAAGGAAAACCAGTATCTTGCGAGAGATAGCCAGGTTAATTATACATTTAATTTTGTTCTACCTGTCACACTCACTGAGGATTTAAGCTAAGGAATGCAATCGGACTCTTGATTTTGGAGTAACAATTCTTCGGAATTAAAAAATTATGAAAAAAAAATTGGGACTGGAAAAGTTCACATTTGCAACAAGAAATGAATTAACAGCTATTACTTAAATATAAGCACTTATTTCCAGATGTTCCTACAAGAAAAAACAAAATCTACCATGACGATGAAAGTGTAAATTTCACACATGTGAAACAACACCCGTACAAAACAAACCCTCTCAAACAGGAATGTTTGAAAATAATAAATTAAGAATTTGCTGGGAAATGATTTAATAGAACCGAGTAAGAGTGCCTGAAGTTCACTATGTATTCTTATTCCGAAACCAGATAATACTTTCCACATGTGCACTAGTTTTAGAAGGGTGAACAGTGTAACTAAAACATGTTCATTTCTATTGCCAAGAATGAATGACTGCATTCGTAAAAATAGAAATGCAAAGTATATCACCAAATTTGACCTGCTGTAAGGATTTTGGCAAATTCCACTAACGGAAATGGCAAAGGAAATTTCGGCATTCGGGACTCCAGATAGACGTTATCAATATAAAGTGATGCCGTTTGGGGTGGAGGGTTGGCCAAGTACTTTTCAACGTTTAGTGAACATGATTACCTCTGGTCTAGATAACTATAATACTTGCATCGATGATGTAATCGTCTACAACGACACCTGGAAAGAACATTTAGAAACATTTCAGAAATTCTTTGACAGACACTGATGCAAATTTGACAATACATTTTTAAGACATATTGTGGAACATCGACAAGTTAAACGTATAGATGCTAAGGTCAAGACTATATTTGAGCTCCCTGTGCTTATCAGTAAAAAGTAACTGATGCGACTTTTGGGTATGGCTGGATACTATCGGAAATTTTGATCCAAGTTTTCTATAATTGCTGAAAAACTGACAAATTTATTGAATAAGGAAACCAAATTTCATTTGTCTGAGAAATGTCAGGAGGCTTTTGATAACTTGAAAGCCATACATACGAGTGTCCCAGTTCTTATATCTCCCAATTTCATTTAATCATTTAAACAGTCTGTTGATGCAAGTGATGTCAGGGATGGAGCAGTATTAATTCAAGAAGATAAAAATGGTGTTAATCATCCAGTGTGCTATTTTCTAAGAAATTGAAAAAGCACCAAAGAAATTATTCCACAATCGAGAAGGAATGTTTGGCTTTGATATTGACATTACAGCAATTTGAAGATTACGTTAGTCATTTTCTCTGAAAATACAAAAGTGCTCTGACAGAATCTATGATAAAGACATTCATTGAAACTTCTACTGAATTTAAACCTGGAATAATATTTATATAACTCAACAAGAGACTGTTGACACATCAGTACGACGCAGGTCATAATAAACACGTCATCACCTTCAACTTTTAATCTCTTCGGGATTTGAACTTAGTTTCATTCAGGACTTTTTATTGCTTGGACTTGTGACTTGAATTCTTGGATTATATTTGTATTTAATTCGCAGAACCGTAAGTTCTTTTACTTATTTTCCACTTTGTATTCTAGGGAAATAAGATATTTGTTGAATTTTACAAAGCTTGTTGTCTTCACTCCATTCTGTTTTTATTTTAAGAGCATAGGCACATATACATATAACACATATCGAAAGCATTTATTTTCACGTGTCAATAGATGCCGTTAATAAACGTCCCAATCAAACATTGATGATATTTATTTACTGAAGTGAGATGGGTTATTACTATTATTACGGATATAATATTTGTAGAGTAATTTTGCAAATGCTTAGTAAACGTACTACTGACAGCACTGGTCAAGGTCTACGTGCCTGCTTGAATCATGAAAGGTTAAAATCAGCACATTGCAATACATTACAAACCAATCATCAACATTTAATATTTGTTCATAAGGGGACTTGAAAACTACAATATTTGCAAGAATAACACTCCAAATCTATTTTAACAACCCACACGTGCGAACCGTGCTCTGAACTGATTCTCAGACTCGGAAGATACGAAGATTTTCTGCTCGAAACGTACGTTACTCGAGGCCTACCAAAGTCGGACATCCATTCAATACAACTTGGTTAATAATTGTGGAGATATTTTGGATAACCTAACCAGACCTCAAATATTAAAACTTTACTCCATCGCATTACACTCACAAAGAAGCCTCCACAAAGAAAGATCCATGAACTTGAAGCAAACGGTACTTGAGAAACTGCCCTAAATGTTAGACTTATCTTGATAAATGTCACAATAACGTTGTTTTTGGAGAAGAGTGTTGCACTCATAAAGAGGCATCCAGGCATCAAAACGGAGATATCAATATGAGGAGTTATATTTACATTAGTATGCTATCGTGCAGAATATGATCTGATTTTTTTGACACGTGTATTAAATCTAGGAAAAGAAAATATGAAATTACTCAAAACAAGAACTCTGACTATAAAGATGGTTAATGGTAGCTGCGTTGGTGTGGGATAGGCAGATAGGCAGGTGGACTACTTGATATATAGTTAGTTTATTGATATATATATATATATATATATATATATATATATATATATATATATATATATATATATATATATATATATATATATATATATATATATATATATATATATATATATATATATATATATATATATATCGTCAGGCAAACTGGCAGATATGCAGCAGGTAGAAAACTGGATATGAAATTTGGTGAAAACATTTTTATTGTGGATGCTCTGAGGTGCAATAAACAGAGGATATCTGCTTTCATTAGTAGATATAACGAACTATTTTGTGAGTGACGTCAGGAGTGACAATAGAAAATGTACTTTTTGTTCTTTATATTTTTTAACACCTTTTCCCTTTCTGTGCCAATGTGATCAACGGCTGCATAAATACATGGATAAGAAATTTTTAAAATTTTCAATATTTTAGGACAGTGACATTTTTACAAATTTAGCTTGTACACACTTTTCCGCAACATGTATCATATTAATGCCTTTTTTTACAAACGAAATTGAGCGGGTTTTTTTCTGTTTAACACATTCCTTGCGCAAACTGATACAATGGACAACGTGGTATACACTAAAAAGATACACTGAAATCTGCACTGGCTGTAGATATACCCCAGAGTGGTTGCATCGTAACATTTCAAAGTAAATATTGTAAAGATTGTGACTTTACTTCTGTGGATTTTCGTCCTTTACCTTGTTTATTTCTGTATTCAAACGTGAATGTTTGGCCTTGGCAAGCTTGCAGTGTAGTTAGCTAATAGAAAATACACGCTAATTTTGAATGTAATTTTATTTTCATTTGCAATCAACACTCAGCAATGCACGATTTCTCTATCTTCAAACACGAATGAGATTGTTGAAAGTTAAAATCGCTACTTCAAACATGTTTCTGATTATATTTAACCAAGTATTTTTCCTAAAACAATATCAAATAAGTGTAAATGATGTACAATACTTTATAGTAGATATAGAATATAGAAAAGTAGAAGGTCATGCACGTTTTTTCCCTAATAATTTAAATCATTTATGTCGAAACCTAACTATAAAAGAGAGAGAGAGAGAGAGAGAGAGAGAGAGAGAGAGAGAGAGAGAGAGAGAGAGAGAGAGAGAGAGAGAGAGAGAGAGAGAGAGAGAGAGAGAGAGAGAGAGAGAGAGAGACTGTAATGAAGAAGAAACATCAAATAGGTCCAAAAAGTAGATATAACTGAATAACTTGAATGACTGAATAAGCTTAGATGTATCCTCAATGGAAAATAAAGCATTTCAAAAAGTGATACTGCTTTGCCGCTGTCGCGATAAAAAATTGTATCGCCATTGTGCCGTTATAAACTTTCTCCAACGGATATATTTCAACACGTGGTAACTCACTGGTTAGCGTGCCGCACATACGAACACAGGGTGCAGGTTCGAATCTTTTCATCAGACCAGCCTATATCAGGTAGCGTGCTGTGTCCTTGGGCAAAGCACTTTAATCTAACGACATTGGCATTAATACTCTACTTTTGTTGCTGTGATGTAAAACACCATGCTTAACCAAATTTATTTTCCATTTATTATTATGAAATATATCATATATATCATATGTAGGAGCCATCAATGGACTGAAAGGGCACATTAAAATTCGCATGATTGTCTTTGATCTGATTTTCAAAAGTGCAAAATTTATTGTTGATGTTAGTAAATTTAATCAACCTTGTTTATGCAAATAGTTCTTCATCCGTTTATAGAAATCAATCACTATTGCCTATGTATGCATTGCAAATCTTATTTTTTGCAATTTTAAATTATATTTCATAAGAGTTATGGATATCTTTGTGATGTAATGCAACGGTGTAGTAACGCATATAAATATGACAAATTAATTGGCATCAGTGGAATTTATTTATTCTTTTAATTTGATTATTTTCGTACTTGTGACATGTTTGTAAGTGATGCACGCATGTGATTTATTTTGTTATTCCTGAGCTTTTTAA
The DNA here is from genome assembly GCA_016746295.1 of Potamilus streckersoni. NCBI lineage: Eukaryota > Metazoa > Mollusca > Bivalvia > Unionida > Unionidae > Potamilus > Potamilus streckersoni. The sequence goes on from JAEAOA010002325.1 coordinate 381,254, forward strand.
AGAATATGCTCAGTCCAGCCGTGTGGGGGTGGGAATGGGGGTGGAACAACTCCTAAAACATACAAGAGACTTCAAACATTTTACGAAAGTGTGGCCTGTATAATGAGTTTAATAATAGATCACAAAAGAAACTTTTTAAATCTCCATCCCATAGTTTTAAATACAATCATTGAGCATTAAGCATCCAACTGACATGGATCCAGATATTTTATCTCTACACCCCACCTCCCCCTCTCCAGGACACTTAGTCTCTGGATCAAAACTTGAAACTCCCTACCCTATAACCATGAAAAGACGAATTAAGATGTGCAAATAAAATATATCTTTGGGTTTATTCTTATCCTCTTTGACCCGATGTGAACCTATTTTGGTAGTACTTGGGACAAAGTGGCGATTTCAAACTCATACCGGCTTGTAAAACTCGGCTGGTATCAGACAGTAAATGTGATGAAATGGTAATTTCATTAACTTGTTTTCGTAGTAAATAATTTACTGTATTTCTTGCTGGCTATAACGGCACTTTTAGGCATTATTGGATATAACGGCACTTTTAGGCATTATTGATTATAACGGCACTTTTAGGCATTATTGGTTATAACGGCACTTTTAGGCATTATTGATTATAACGGCACTTTTAGGCATTATTGGCTATAACGGCACTTTTAGGCATTATTGGTTATAACGGCACTTTTGGCATTATTGGTTATAACGGCACTTTTAGCCACTATTGGTTATTACGGCACTTTTAGGCATTATTGATTATAACGGCACTTTTAGGCATTATTGATTATAACGGCACTTTTAGGCATTATTGATTATAACGGCACTTTTATGCATTATTGATTATAGCGGCACTTTTAGACATAATTGGTTATAACGGCACGTTTAGACATAATTGATTATATTATTCCGAGTAAATGAAGGCTAAGTGCCTTTCCCAAGAACACATCGAAGCAGCCAACCTGTGCTGGCCTGAACGGTTATCGCTCCCGCAACCCTTAAATTACAATTCCTACTCTCTACTCGCTTTTCTACCTAGGGTCTCCTTTCCGTTCTACTGTTGATATTATATAAAACATATCCCATTATTGATGATATGTGTAATAAACTAAATGCAATACGGACATTTAATTCTATTTTAATTGTAGATGGCAGAACATATAGGGGAGGCTACTCGTATAGCTTTATAACGAAAGGTTTTTAATTGTTCCCTCTCCTAAATAATCATTGCAAACTTGCGTGCTGTTAATAACACGGAACCATTGAAAGTCATAACAACCAGTTACCTTGGGTGTACACACATTTTAGATAAATGATTTCCTTTCTCTTTATTGTTGATTAATACAGTCAGCGCAGACTCTAACAAATCAGTTATGGGTTTCTTTTCATACTTGAAGTCAATATTCCATAAAGTATTTTATCATAATCAAAGATTTTGAAATCACCTGACACCCATACAAACATCTTCCGTTTGATTTTTTTTGTTTTCACATTGTCGCACTTAATGTTTTTAATTCTTTAATAGACTAAAGTAGGAATTAAAATTCTAAAATTTAAAAGGAACCAAGAATTTGCAAAAGTAACTTTGTAAACTGTCAAACACGTAGGTATGTGTACCTGTATTGTATACTGATTGCAATTGTAAAACAGTTCACAATTACCAGCTAATAAACAGTTTTGTTTTATTTCGTTTTATTCTAAAAACACAAACTACTACGTAATTTACTCCCTCAAATTCCTAACATAGTGTATGCACAAAAGTATAAATAAACATAACCATGAAAATTTCAAATACAGAATAATGCATATTAAAATTGAATATTAAATCAACTTATGATTTATTAGTAATTAACTAATCTGTTCATAACATTGAGAGACTGATTATACTGTTGAGAATAAAATTTTCATCTAAAGCAAGAATTTAGTAGTGGCTGATCAACGACTTAAAAGAAATTACTCATTTTTATAATCCTGTTTATATTCACGCTCCACCAGCCAGTCCTTCTTTTCGACTCTGTCCGTTTTCATCCCCAAAGAAAGCGCTTGACAGAAATTTTGCAAGTTTTAGATATTTTTATTTGCCCATATATTAGTTATATACGTGTGCAATGAGAGGGGCTATACAAGTGCTCCAGCTGTGGCTTGCCGGTTTCAATCAAAGGTAATCAGATGTGCATAGCCTTTTTAGAAAAATGATAAAAAAAAGTGGGAGACTAAGCAATTTTCTCTGCAGAAAGAAACTAAAACGTTTTTTCCATGACTTTAAACATGGATTTATTTCCAATATGAATATATTTTTAGGATAAATCGGATCATATCGTATATTTTTCTTTAACTTCCCAAAATGCTTTCATCTTCGTATTTTTAAAACAAAAATAGCTATATCATTGGGAGTAAATGTTAGCATGTCATTTGCAAATCATAATTAATCCTCAAATACAACTTACAATTAGAGACAGATTTTACCTATTATCGAAGTAAGAAATCATAACGTAACAGAAACTATGTAAATCACCTTATCAAATAAGTGACCTTCGCTAGCCAATGGTAGTCAATCTACGTTTTTCCATAACAACCCTGTGTAGCTAATAGAGCACAGGCATACGGCTCTTTTATCCAACTGGATAGACAGAGAGAAAGTGATCCAGTCAAAGTACTTGTTACGTTTACCCACGAAGAAAATAATCACATTTAGTCCTTACCCTATAAGACTCGCGGTACTAATTCAGTTCCCTAAGTAAACCTATGCAAACACCATGATATTAAAAACTCAATAACTTTAAATTTCTGAGTGCCCATGATCAAAAACCTATATTTAACAATATAGATGTAACCTGGATGTCATCTTCTATGTAGAGAAAAGTATATGAGCCGCTGCATTTTCCGGACCTGCATGTGTTTGAAGCGTGCGTTCGATTACGCACCAAAAATTCAGATACTAAATTCAGTAATGGGTGTTCCAAACTCAAGAATGTTAAAGGACTGAAATTACATCAAGTAAACAATGTCTCGTCTTGTTGTAAAGTTACAAGTAGGAATAAGTTCTTAAAAGATTATTTTTCCTACAAAATAACTAAAATAGCTTTCATTATCAACCAATCCTGGTCATCCAAACCCAAATACCCATTTCCAGGCTGGTTCCTATTTTTCCTTATAATTCGTACCGTGTGTCTGACAACGTAAGATGTCGCATGTCAGATTCTCTGATATAGTGCGGCTCACATGCAAGTTTATCTTTTTTTGCGTAGGATCAGATTGCTAAAGAAATAAAATCTCTCGGCTTTCATGACTGTTTATCCCGGCTATTTAAAATTAAATCCTTTTATGGGGGATGCCTTTATATTGGTGCATGATTGATGGGTGTAATGTGGGTTATAGAGCAAATAGCTTAGCCTTAAATCGGATATGTAACTATAAAAAAAACTGCCGTGTCTTAAAAAGCTAATCCTAGAAAAGAGCCCAACATTTTTTCTTATTTATATAGTTTGTATGTACTTTAGGCAAACTCTTGCTGATTTTTCCAACACATGGAAGCAAACATTTTGATTACTCGTGTGCTTAGATCGTGTAAAATTTTTACAAATACAAAATCCAAAGAAATTTCACCCATAATACATGAAAGTAAAAGTGGTACACCAACCTTCTCTCCACTATGCATGTCGCAACTTCACCTTACACCTGTCACTCTCTCAGAAGTACATAATATCAGTAGAGGGCCTCTTTGCGGGTATCGTGCAAAGTGATCTTTCGAAACAAGGCATCTGGTTTGTTGCCTTAATAGCAACACAAATAGAAGTAACAAACGCTTTCATTGGCTAATTAATTTTGCTTGCTGAGGTCAATACATCTTTTACTCACAAGGTCACACTTTCTCAAAACATGACGAGGGTCAAAGTGAAACAAAGTGGATTGATTCTCAAATTCGAATAAGCAAGCGAATCCAAATACTGGTTTCTACTCGGCAGAATGCATCTGATGTTGTTTACTAATCCATGTAAACCACTTAACTCCTAAGACTCTATGGATGGAATGCAAACATACTTGACTAGTAAGTGCTATTTGCACATGCTATTCACTGTGCATTGTATCTGGCACTTTGAAGGCATTCACCTTGAAAAATACATACGAAAAGCCAGCTTAAAGTTTGCTTGTAATTGTACATATATACATGCATCGGGCTCGGCCAGTGCTGGTATGTGAGAAAGCTTACCGGTAGCTTTCAGTGGGTGGGTGGTTTTTACCAGTGATTTCCTGGTTTCTTCCTTCACCAGTTATACTGGCCGCGCCGACACATGTATATTGTGTGCCAACCCAGGGCGTTAAACCAAAACAACATACATACATACATACATACATACATACATACATACATACATACATACATACATACATACATACATACATACATACATACATACATACATACATACATACATACATACATACATACATACATACATACATACATACTATTTGTGAACAAGTGTGGAAATAGATTATTCAAATTCAACATGCACGTGTGGTAACATTGTCTTATTTTGTACATCTTAATCGACGACAAATTAAAATTTATTAACTGCTAATTGAAAAATCTGAAGGAATATTCTGTAATTCAATAACGAATCATTTCCTGCTTTGTTCTCGAAGATGGAGAAATATTTGTCGGCATGTCGGTAAATTTTGCAAGAGGTCTCAAAATCTCATTATTAGGTTGAAATCGGGCATTTCTTAATTGTTAGAAATACACGCACTTGACTTTGATGGATCGTTCACGATACCAAAATGCAAAAATTAGATATTAAATAATGCAACATTATGTGTTACCTGGACACCTGAAACTGAAATTTGCAGTTGATAAATAAAAGTATGTGGGACATCTCTCTCTCTCTCTCTCTCTCTCTCTCTCTCTCTCTCTCTCTCTCTCTCTCTCTCTCTCTCTCTCTCTCTCTCTCTCTCTCTCTCTCTCTCTCTCTCTCTCTCTCTCTCTCTCACACACTTACACACACACAGAGTGGCTGTATATGTATAAATAGACCTGCGTGTTTGTATGTGACCGTTCCTAGTAAAAACGTATTTCAATATCCTAATTCAACCCCCCACAGTAAACCTATGCAAACACCATCATAATGAAAATTCATTAACTTTAAACTTCTAAGTAATTCATGATCTTATTTTATATACATCGTTTTATATACATCTGATTGAAACAAGTGTTTTCACTTCCGTACCTACTGAAGCAGGTGCTAATTTCATTAATGAGCGTTTCAAAGTCGTCTGTAAAAGGACTGCAATGGTATCAATCAAACATTATCTATCTTGTTTATTATTTTATTATTCTAAACAGGATAAGCTTTCGAATTAGCTATTTGTTATATAAATTTTATTTTCTTTATCAACCAGTCTTATGTTCAGCCATTTCTAGACTGGTTCCTATTTTCCATGTGTGAGTATTCAAGTTGAACTTCAATGTGACAACTTTCTACGTAAAAATCAGATGTCTGTTCTTTTTAGCATAATAACAATAGTGTTAGAACGGAACTTGAATATTTTTTCTTTCCTTCTTCTCCTCCTTGGTATTTTTCTCATCCTTTTATCTTCTTGCTGCATACAAATATGGACTATTCTTCTTTTACATCTTCTGCCCGCCACACTACACAATACTGTTGTGTGACAATGAAAGCTGAAAAATGTTTCCTATGAATTTTGGGAGAAATAAAATTACCGCATGACGCGATTATGCCTACAATACCTCCAAGTGAATTGATAAGAAAAAGAAAGCTAATGAAACCACAAATCAGTGAATATGAAAGAATAAGCGTAAAACATGGGTAGACGTAAAATAAACCAGTTCAGGTAATTTCCAAGTCATGTGTTTCTTTATTTTTCAACGCTGTATGAATAATCAAATTGAATAAATGACATTGAAACTAACCTTCCTTTCCATATATTCAGTTTTATGAGTCTACCATAGCAATGAGAGAAAAAAAAGGAGTATTGATCGTGGAAAACATCTATTGAGAAGAAGTTCAGTTTCCCAAACCTTTATTTTATAAATGCCTCTGTGAAAGAGCTGCCTTCTGACTCCTATGCATGTATAGAATTGTTTTGTTGTTGTGTGAGAGTCTTACAGGAAACATTATGTTTAATATATAATATATTGAAAGCATTGCTTTCACGTGCCATTAGATGCCACTAAAAAATATTCCAATCAAATATTGCTTATATATATATATATATATATATATATATATATATATATATATATATATATATATATATATATATATATATATATATATATATATATATATATATTTACTGAAATAAAATAGATGATATACAACTTGGAGGAATTTTGCAAAATCTTACTAATAGTAATGGTAAAAAGTATTTGGGCAAGACTGACTTGCCTGCTTGAATAATGTAGTGTCAAAAATCCAAACACTGCAATACATTACAAATTAATCATCAACATATATGTTATGCTCGTGCTGTGACTTGGAAACTGATTAAATACACCATATGCAAGTCTAACACTCCCTTGGGTCATTTCACCCATTTATTTTCCAAACTCACACGTAAGAAATGAGCTCTGAACTGATTCTAAGGCCAGACTATATAAAGATTTTCTGCACAAAACTTACTCTTCTCAAGGCCTACCATTCATTATACCTTGGTTAATAATTGTGGAGATATTTTGAGATAACCTAACGAGATCTCTAGTATTAAAACTTTACTCCATGCACTCAACAAGAAGCCACCACGAAAGATGCATGAGCTTGCAGATACAAGTACTTGAGAAATTGACCTAAATGTTAAACTTATTTGTGATAGTTAAGTCGCAATAACCTGTTGTTTTGGGAGAAGAGTGCTGCTTTCACAAAGAGGCATTCAGACACAAAACCGTGTCACATTGAAACCTAAACTGGAGTAGAAACTCGTGATGAATTAATACTTTCAATGAATATTTAATGACATCAAATGATGCCTTCGATCTGCTGGAAAAAGAAAGACCTTAATAAGCACCCCCAAAACATGTATGTTTGATTTCCATTACTGGAAGAAAATATGCAGTCGGTTTTCTACCATCATTACTACATGCATTCCTTAAAAATAGTTGTCTTTTATCTGGACACGATACGAGGCTTTTTAATGCCATTAGTATTCTCTAAGGTAGTACATGATCTTATAGTTTTTCAAGAATCAAATATGCAAGAAAATATGGGATCACCCAAAGTTTCAAACGTGGAAATATTACTAGTTAGGTGGCTAAATGTGACTACGTTGGTTTTGGGGTATGTATTTGTATATACAAGCAAGTGGATTGCTAGATAAATAGCTAGACAGTTTATTTAGTAGATATATAAACAGGCTAACAGGCAGACATGCAGCAGGTAAAAATTGGATACAAATTTGGTTTAAAAAATATTTTATTGTCGTTGATTAGATGTACAATAATTAGATAATACATGTGTTTATTTGTATATACGAAGAAAAATAGTTTTTGAGTGAAGACAATACCGCTGATCTGCATGCTTTTTCCTTCTTTGTCAATGTGATTAAGGGCTGTATTAAGAAATAGATCAAAAGAAGTTTTTACAATATCTTAGAACAGCGACGTTTTTACAAATTTAGCTTGTATACACATTTCTTCAGTTTGTCAAATTAATTACTTTTTTCAAACTAAAATGATGCGAATTTTATTTCTGTTAATATGTCTTGCGCAGTCTGATACAGTGAACATAGTAACAGTATACATTGTATACATACACTGATATCTGTACGGAATAGATGCATACACAGAGTATGTATGTATGTATGTATGTATGTATGTATGTATGTATGTATGTATGTATGTATGTATGTATGTATGTATGTATGTATGTATGTATGTATGTATGTATGTATGTATGTATGTATGTATGTATGTATGTATGTATGTATGTATGTATGTATGTATGTATGTATGTATGTATGTATGTATTATTTAGATCTAGTGTGCTCTTTTACTATGTTTGATATTTGCAAAATTATGCTGGTTTATATGTGCGTGAAGCTGGTCAATTTTAGTCAGTTCTATTTATTATGCTTTTGTTGTAACAACAGTCTGCATACGTATTTTTATATTGTGTTTTTTATTTTCTGAGAAGAAACATTTGTTTAGATTATTCATTGGAATTACAAAGTGCTCCTGGGACTAATATATTATTTTGGTACTGTTGCTAATTATTCAAAAGATTTCTGGGCAATGTCATTTTGATACATCAAGACTGTTGGCAGACCAAAGCATTCGATGATCTGAAATTAATTCCGAACATTCGGTTCTTTTGGACTTGAATATATCGTTTTAGGATTATTTTGGATTTAATTTAAAATAATGAATGATCTTCTGACAATATATCATTATGAATTATATGATGCATATCATATGTAGGAGCCATCACTAGACTGAAATTCGTATGATTGTCTTTGATTTGATTTTAGAAGTGCAACATTTATTGAGGATGTTAGCAAATCTAATAAACATTATTTATACAAATAGTTCTGCACTTGTTTAGAGAATGCATGCATAAATATAATTGTGTATTTATTTACATGCAGTAGTCTCAATAGTCACAATAAATGTGTCAATATTGGTTATGTATGTTTAGCAAATTTTATTTCGTCGCGATTATAAATTAGGTTTCATAAGCATTAGGTATATTTTGCTGATAAGAGCAACGGTGTATATAAAGTTAACATATTTTTAATTGGTATCGATGGAATTCATTTATTCCTTAATTTTTATATGTTGGCATGTTTATGTTGAGCGCGTGTGGTTTGTTTTGTTGTCGCCATGCGTTTCGAAGAAAAGGCTCAGTCTGGACACGCCTTTTGTGTATGTGCGTGCGTTCGTGCGTTCGTGCGTAAGTACTTTGCTGAAACTCCTAAAACATACAAGGCAAAAACTTCAGAAATTGAGTGAAAATGTGGCTTGCAGATGTACACACAAGTTTCGATTTTTCAATGTGTCCCTGTGGGTGGGGCTGGGAATGAACTGTGACGTTTTCGAATTTCTATGTGTCGTTGTGGGTGGGGCTAGATATGGACTGATACGTTTTGCGTAAAGTTTAAAAACTCCTAAATTACGAGATTAACTTGTCAGAGAATTGGTATATAATATCTCTTTGCCATGTTTCACCACGTGTTAGATAATGGGTGCGATAATATGAGCGATAAAGGATTATAACATTTAACTATTTAGATTCCCACCCCATAGCCATAAATACAATCTTTGAACATTATACATGTAACTGACATCGACTCAGATGTTTTATCTCTACACCCCACCCCATCTCCAGGACGTAGCATCTGGATCAAAACTTTTAAATCCACACCCTACAACCATACATAGCTCTATACAGCAAGAAAAGACAAATTAAGATATACAAAATATGTATTTGGGTTTATTCTTATCCCCGGTGACATGGGGCACATATTTTGGTGTGCATGTGACAAAGTGACGGTAGCGCCTCACACGTGTTTTGCAAACACTTTATTTATTTATTTATTTATTTATTTATTTATTTATTTATTTATTTATTCCAACATTTTTTACTGGCCAGTTTCAGTGTCCGCAATTAAATCTCTTTCATCATAAATGTAAGAATTTGCCTAGCTTATACAACTTACAGCACCACAATGAGCATGATTGCCTTTGTCGAGCTATTGTCCAAGTTTTTCAGAGTTATCTTTCCTCGTCCGTCATTCCAACGATTCTACAACATAAGGGGCACGATATAAATACTCTGTGTGTGTGTGTGTGTGTGTGTGTGTGTGTGTGTGTGTGTGTGTGTGTGTGTGTGTGTAACGGGCATAGAATAACGACTATAGTAAACTTCAGACTGGTGGTGTCCTAATGGGCCTGCAGATTAGTGTCTCCTCTATAGGCATTAGATCATACGAAGAAAGAACACGGAGATCGTGATCTGACCGGCAGATAGTTGCTCAACGACCTGATACCCCTATACACGCGGTATGTGAATGGTAACTCCTCCCTCAACTTGTGCAATGCCATTTGGGGAAACGAGGGTTGTGCTCTTTGCGGAATGGGAGTGCAGTGAATATGGAGAAAGGCTTGAAGACAATTCAGTATTGCTGTACAAATCTTGTTATTGTAATGCAAAGGATGGTGAGAGCAATATTCAAACTTTCAAGAAAGTTTTCAAAACATATTTCTTGAGCAAAAAAATTAACGAGAAACACATTTCAGTAAATTTTAATATCGTTGGCTATTAAAAATATGTTTAACTTGCTTCCTATATAGGACATTATGATTTTTTAAGTAACATTATATTTGAGATGCATTTGATAAATAATGATATGATTGTACACAACGTAAAAAAAATTGTGGCTAGCAAGCTGTGAGTACTCGGAAAAGGCATATCATACCCTTAAATTACCCACACATCTACCCGTCTAAACACATATCTACCCGTCTACCCATATCTCTACCCGTCTATCCACACATCTATCCGTCTACCCACATATCTACCCGTCTACCCACACATCTACCCGTCTAAACACATATCTACCCGTCTACCCATATCTCTACCCGTCTACCCACACATCTATCCGTCTACCCACATATCTACCCGTCTACCCACACATCTACCCGTCTAAACACATATCTACCCGTCTACCCACACATCTACCCGTCTACCCACACATCTGCCCGTCTACCCACACATCTGCCCGTCTACCCACATATCTACCCGTCTACCCACATATCTATCCCAAGTAGATATTGGCCTCTATCTTGTGTTAAGTCAATTTCATTTATATTGTGTACCTGATTTTTGTCATGTTTTGCCACCTCATTTTTGTCATTACTTTTAAGAAGAAAATAAAATGTTTAATTGAATTCAATACCTGGTCTTGTTTACGAATAAGTGTTTTTTCAAAAAGAATGTTATTGTGTAACAGGTCAGGTGATATTTGTCAATATGGCTGATTTTTCAAAATAATTCTTCATTCCTGTCTTAATATCAGACTTTGGGGATCTATGATCAGTTTTTAGCTGTGTTCAGTTATAATTTGAGAGGAATTATTTATTTAAATAATTCATTGGAATAACAAAGTGCTCATTGACTTTTTGAGCTAAAACATGACTTTGGGATTATTGAGAACTCATTCAAAGACATTCTAGATTTATGATAACATTGTGGTACATCAGGACTTTAAAGGTCATTGGAGTTCATACGGAACATTTTATACTTTTGGACTTGAAATAAACCACTTAAGATTATCTTAGATCTGATTCACAAAAATGTGTTTTTTAAATGTTCACTTTGCAAGCTAGGAAAATAAATTATTCGTTGATTTGACTGAAATTGTTGGTTTCACTCCCTTTCTGTTAGATATTTTAAGACCTAGATTCGCAACATACGATACAAGTAATATTTTTCCCAAAACTCTGGCCAATCAAAATTTGATGAATAATTTCTTTCTCGCATTTTTGTATTACAAGGCATTCAGCCAGACTGTTTTCTGTAATAGATAATTCAGCTAAATTATCTGCCTGATTGTCTTGTCAACTTTGACAGTTTCCTCCCTCGGGCAGAAACCCATCCTCCGTCTGGGATGATTTACTAGGCCCTGTACGTGTCCGCCTCTGAGGGTGATATAGATAGAACCTGACAGTTCCTATATATCAAACAACGTCCCACTGATGTACAGTACATGTAAGTGAAATGTAACGCTTGTAAAATGAGACGTTATTTAATTAGTTTTAGATATCTTTGATGTGGCTTCAGTTTGTCATAATTCGCGATAAGAAAAAGAGTACGAAATATAAATGTGTACTGATATGAAAAAAAATACGAGAAAATCTTAACGTCGTCAAGCGGTTCCATAGTGACGATTTCAGGTGATAGCTCCACCTCCACACCCCTCTAATGAAAATCATGTGCCAATCAAACATTTGCTGTTCAGTAATGCTTTTATTTCTTGGCTTAGTCGTTAACATTTCGACCCATTAATTCTCTCACTGCCTGATCACATCAAACTTCATTATGTAAAACAACAGTTCTGATGTTTGCTGCATCGTATGAATGAATTTAAAAACTTTGATTTGCTTTCCAGGTGTTAATCTCTCTTGTTCTGGGAAAAGCTTGAAAATTAGCTAACTCTGCATGCATTCAGATGCATATAAAATGTTAATGAGTGGTCTTTGAATGTGAGTTATCGTTATTGTTGAAACGACACAGTTACGATGTATTTGTCAACTTGACCCCAAAATCTTTTTAACCGATTAAGAGAATTTTGGTAATATACTTCCAATTCTGACATTCCGTTCTTTCCCCTCACATTTTACACATACATCGTTTAGACAAGTGTATGCCAATCGACCGAGAACATCGCTCGTTGATTTCCGTAAACCCGATAAAGACTTTAATATTGCTCAACATAGTAAATGGCAAAGAATCGATTTCAAAGAGTAAAAGTGCGCTCCATTAAAGGAGTGACCTTTTTGTTTACTCTGGCATCAAGTATGTTGGAGTTATAAGCCCAATAAACTTATTTGAATATGGTGGGCGTTCACTACCGTAGGTTAATTTACCGTCTGTCGGAAATGGACGAGAGGTATTCCGTTTAATTGTCCATACACGAAGGTATTCCCATTAAATATCTATATATGAAGTTATTCCCATTAAATGTCTATATATGAAGGAATTCCATTCAAATGTCCATATGTATGTATATTTACATTAAATGTCCGTATGGGAGGGTATTCCCATTAAAAGTCCTATTATGAAGATATGCCCATTAAATGTTTTACATATGAAAGTATTTGAATTCATTATCCCTATATGAGGGTATTTCTATTAAATGTCCATATATGAGGTTATTCCCATCATATGTCCATATTAGAATTTATTCCAACTAAATGTCCGTATATGAGGTTATTCCTATTATATATCCATATTAGAATTAATTCCAACTAAATGTCCCTATATGAAGTTATGCCCATTAGATATCCATATATGAGAGTATTCTAAATGCATGTCCATTTATGAAGTTATGCCCATTAGATATCCATTTATGAGGGTATTCCCAAAAAAGGTCCATTTATGAAGTTATGTCCAGTAGATATCCATATATGAGAGTATTCTAAATAAATGTCCATTTATGAAGTTATGCCAATTAAATATCCATATATAAGGGCATTCCCAATAAATGTCCATATATGAAGTTATACTCATTAAATATCCATATATGAAAGCTTTCCCAATAAATGTCCATTTTTGAGCTTTGGCAGGACTTTTTAACATTTTTTTTTCATTTTGTTTAATTTTTGGTTAATGGCTGCACCAAAACGTGTTTTCTAATTCTACTTTTTTTGCCTCCCGATCCACCAAGCACACATCATATACTCTCTCCATCTTTCCTCATCTTTTCGTCTTGCTGAAGAAGCTGGGGATAGGGTGGGTTAAGATGCAAAATGAAATTCTTGGCAAAAAAGCTAATGCATTCAAAGGTAGGAGTTCTCAGTCCCGCGGTGTATGTGGTGTATAGGTACGCCACATTTGTTACGCGCATTCGAACGAATATGCATGATAACATAAATGTAACGTGGGGGGTGGGCTTTTGGGGGGTTTTTATGTTTTTTTTTTTTTTTTTTTTTTTTTTGGCAAACGACGATGACAATAGCAACTAAGCGGAAGGGGGTGGAGTACACACATTTGTTACGCGCATTCGAACGAATATGCATGATAACATAAATGTATCGTGGGGGTGGGCTTTTTGGGGGTTTTATGGTTTTTTTTTTTTTTTTTTTTTTTTTTTTTGCAAACGGCGATGACAATAGCAACTAAGCGGAAGGGGGTGGAGTACACACATTTGTTACGCGCATTCGAACGAATATGCATGATAACATAAATGTATCGTGGGGGGTGGGCTTTTTGGGGGTTTTTATGGTTTTTTTTTTTTTTTTTTTTTTGCAAACGGCGATGACAATAGCAACTAAGCGGAAGGGGGTGGAGTACACACATTTGTTACGCGCACTCGAACGAGTATGCATGATAACATAAATGTAACGTGGCTTTTTAGGGGGTGGGGTGCAAACGACGATGACAATAGCAACTAAGCGGAAGTCTGTGGGAGCATCCAAAGATTTAACCGATTGACTCCAATTACAAATATGAGAAGTTAGACGTTGATATTTTGTTGTAATGTTTCTTCACAATATTTGTTAAAATGTTTGGCTGCATGATACTGTAATCAATAAATGTATTCACTTCAAAACTTCATCAAACAAGTAGAGATTTTACAAACTTCCACACTGCAGTAAATTGCATGAGAGAGAAAACGATCGAAGGTAAACTGACAGACCAGACCATTCAATTAGTTAAAACAGATATAGGTACAGAGACAAGGATGGAATTTCGGAGAAAGACAAACAGACAGAGATAGAGACAGAGAAGACTTTCGTAAACAGTCATTGAATGGACTACAATACAGCATCTGTCATCAGGTCACATCGATCCGACGAGTGACGAATTTCCCAAGTAATTCCAGAATGGACGGATTCGTCACGTAATTGTGGAGGAGTTTTCCCGTTAAATTGAACTTTCGAGTCTTTGTTCTTCAAGTACCGTCCATATGAACTTTTATTTAATCAATTCGATAACGACGCTTGAGGCCTTTGAAATTTTTTAGTCGAGCGTCTTGTGAGACTTCTTCTATTAATTCTGAATTAATGAGTGAAATAGGCTGAATTTCAATATTCTCAAATGCGTCCTTCTCTAAAAACTGTTTGTCCAACCTAACCGATTTAATTGGTTAAGCCGTTCCAATTTCAATAAAATTGGCTCTCGTTCTAATTGTCAATTTGTACGGTGCAAAATAGAGAGGAGAATTCGATTTAATGACTTGAATACTGTTAGAGCAATCTCAAAATATCTTGATAAATTGTTTTTCTATGTTAATTTAATGGTTTCATCAAAGACATTTATCCAAGAAACACGGGTGTAATCTAGAGATGGTCTTGGGCAGTTCATATAATTTGAGAAATTGTAAGAATCAATACAGTTGTATAAAATTGTTGCCTTTTACTCAAATATCATCATCATCATCATCATCATCATCATCATCATCATCAAGAAAACTGTAATCGTTATCATGTGCATCATCAACAACAACAATACAATTTTAATCATCATCATCGTCATCGTCGTCATCATCATCATCATCATCATCATCATCATCATCATCATCAATAACAACAAGAAAACTAATCGTTACCATCATCAAATGCACCACAACCATCATCATCATCATCATCATCATCATCATCATCATCATCTAAACGACTCTGGAGTTTTGAAGAAAGCAACCATCACAACATCCGTAGCAACAATAACAACTACTGTTACTAAAATGAAACAACTACAACTATTACTACTTTTACAGCTTGTCCTACTACTACAGCAATCAATACTACAACTGGTAGTAGTAATACTACTACAAGGACAATAGCTATTGCTACGATAATTAGGCAAATTACTATCCTCACCTCAACCGCCAAAGTATTAATAAAACAACAACCATGACTACTGCTATTTCTACTCTTTGTGCGTGTGTCTGTGTGTAGGCCCAGACCTATTTTGTGTGTGATTTGCCTTTTTAACGAAGCTATAACAATTTTCAGTCACATCGCTGCGATATATGCAGTTTGAGGGTTTATAGTGATGTGTAGCAAATGGGCAACATGTCGTATCTAACAACAACAGCAAATAACTACTACTACTACTACTACTACTACTACTACTACTACTACTACTACCAATACTCCCACTACTACTATTTCTACTACTACTACTACTACTACTACTACTACTACTACTATTACTACTAGTACTGCTAATAATAATAATAATAATAATAATAATAATAATAATAATAATAATAATAATAATAATAATAATAATAATAACATCTCGCACTCCTTTTCACTGAAGAGATTATTCAATCGAACAGTTCTGAAAGAATTTTTTTATCGCCTTAAGCCCATTGTTACTTGTGCTTACCTACAGTATTTAAACACTAAAATACTGACTACCGATTTCGAGGATTGCATACACAATATATACGGTAAGATAGGGGAAACTCGCTACCAGCTTGAATTACGTTTATAAAAACATGTTAATTGTTACGTATATCTACTCAACGTGGTAAGCAGTAGTTCTTGACCTTGACCAGATGTGCCGTAATTATGATTTTTAACGTAGCTTTAACAATTTTCAGTCATATCGCTACAATGTCTGCAGTTGGCATTTTATAGTGCTGTCTAGCACTGGGGCATCATGCCGCAGACATGTAGCATGATGTCCCACCCAGTTACATTATCCTGAGACAAGGCCGACCAGTCCTAACACTAACCTCTAAATGCTGAGCGTCAAGCGAGGCAGCTGTAAGTATCATTTTTGTAAGTGTTTGGTATGACTCGACCGGGGATCGAACACACGACCTTCCGCATCCGAGGCGGGCGCTCTAACCAGTAGGCCACCGGAGCGATTGACCTTGACAAGAGTGTGTGTATGTATCATATATATATATATATATATATATATATATATATATATATATATATATATATATATATATATATATATATATATATATATATATATATATATATATATATATATCTATATAATACTAATATAGGGGCGTCATTTAAGTTATCACCGGTGTTAATAAACTTGTTATTTATTTTTGAGAGGAGGATTTATGTATGTATGCTTTCATATATACAGACAAAATATGTACGTCTCAATTTTAACTTTCATTCCTGCAATCTTGCAAATCCTACAAATAGACTGGTAACAGGTGGCAAGAGAAGAGCATTTTTAGCGATAGTTATTAAAACACACTCTCTCTCTCTCTCTCTCTCTCTCTCTCTCTCTCTCTCTCTCTCTCTCTCTCTCTCTCTCTCTCTCTCTCTCTCTCTCTCTCTCTCTCTCTCTCTCTCTCTCTCTCTCTCTCTCTCTCTCTCTCTCTCTCTCTCTCTCTCTCTCTCTCTCTCTCTCTCTCTCTCTCTCTCTGAGGTTACATGGTTACAGATATCCAAGATAACCTCCTCAGATAATGACTTCTATCAAAACATGTTATAAATGAGGTACAAAGCACGAAAATCAGATCAGTAGGTCTATAGCATTAAGAAAGCGCTGAATGAGAATGTGTTGTGCCATGTTATATTTACTCCATTCTCAATTTGCAGTATGGAAACTTGCCCTAATGTGTCGTGATTTTGTGCGATAGTTTGCGATAACATCTCACCACGTCACGCATGGATGCAAATCCCAGTGATAGGCAGTGATCGAATTTCGTTACTTTGCTCCAACCAACAATCCAGACTTCCTCAATTTCCAGCCATCTTCTCTCTGTATTTTACAGTCAGATATAGTCCATATTCCATACACAAGATGAAAAAAATGAACATTTGAAGAAGGTGGGTTTTGGTTAGTTTATTAGAACCGTAATACAGAAGGCGTCAAAGCTCAAAACTGTTAGGAATGTTTACCAAATAATAGTATCCAGACTAATGTCACTTAATTGTGATAGTGATTATCATCGTCATGTTCGTTGTCGTTGTCGTTTTAGTCATCGTCGTCGATGTAGTCGCCATCTTCGTCGTCACCACCACCATCATCATCATCATCATCATCATCATCATCATCATCATCATCATCATCATCATCATCATCATCATCATCATCATCATCAAAAGGAGCCGCAGTAGATCACTGATTAGCAATCAATGGCCTGCTAGGTCAGTTTAGTGCAAATTGTAAAAATTAAAATTTTTACATTTGTGAAAAACAAAAAAATCCCGTTTTGTCAAATAACCAGGCTCAGACCTTGGACTCGACTGCTATAACGTGTCTCGTGTCGAAGCAACTTACCCCTACTGTCTTTATCTTGCGAGTATGCAAGCTTACAAACCGATCAATCTATCAATCAATTAGTCATCAGTTATCAATCGGTATCGCTGTTCTTGTCGTCCTTACTATAATGTTTAACATCATTATCATCACTGTCATCAGTATCCTCCTGCTTGTCCTCCTTCTCTTCCTCCTTGTCATAGTTATCTTGATTGTCGCCATTATCACGGACACCAACAAAAAGGAGAAGAGAAGATGGACGACAACAACTTTTCTGAATCTCGGACACGCAAATCAGACGCGAAAGGATACGAGAGAAGGAAAACAGCTTTCAGTAAATCACACCAAGAATATACTTGACTGCTTAAAACCGCGAATAATCACAAATAATTGTGAATACTCATAGATGTTTGTGAATAAAAGTGTTACATTTACAGCACAGATAAAATGTTAGTTTGACCTACAACAAATAAAATAATTAAGAAGAATGATGTGACCTACAATTGCGAAATACTAGATTCTTCACATGAATCAACAAATAAGAAAACTTGAAATCCATACTATGATATATCCTGCAATTTTCATTTCGGAGGAAGTTGTTCGGATGTAGCGCTGAGTGAATCAACTATATCAATGACGTCATCTGATCCTCTTGGATGTAGCTCTGAGAGAATCATTTAGATCAATGACGTCATCTGATCCTCTGATGTAGCTCTGAGTGAATCAGTTACATCGGTGACGTCATCTGATCCTCGCGGATCTAGCGCTGAATCAGTTAGATCAATGACGTCGTCATCTGATCGTCTCGTATGTAACAGGGGAGCAGAAGCATGTGTATCTTCCTAGCCGTCAAATGACTCAAAGAATGGATGTCGATCTTTTACCGCTTAAACTTATGGAAATACTTTCTCGATATGATATGACCCCATTGAACATGACACATCTGTGCGGTTCAGCAGTCGCACGTTTTGAGAAATGATTAGAGCACAGCACGCTCTCTTCCAACCCAAATCCCCGCAAAGGTGTATTCTTATAATGAAGAACAGAAAACGTGATCACGAATCAAAGTACTTGAGGTACCAAACCGCGTTTAATAGCTGCAAGTGGCCGTAAAGGATGTGCCAGTGCTATAATGTTCTCCAGAATTTGGAGAAACTAACACGTTGGTAAGGTTTACTGACTCGAGTTCATAGGTGTTTCTACAATGGATTCTCACCTAGTTCCTGATTGGCTAGATGGAACGGCTTATTCCTTTACTGCATCTACGTATTTCTACATAGTAAATCATTCTATAGCTTCGTAATATATGGTATACTACTGCGTATTATCTTCTTAAAAAAATAATTTTTATATAGAATTTCTCATTCATGACATGTCACTGGACTTGGAACAGACACACTGGGTAGCTTAATTTATTTGTTATAGTTAATATAATTTGTTGGAACTAAAATGCTGTGCCAATTATTCAAAAATATTAGACTATTATTAATTGAACGGATTTATTGTGAAACGATCATGGACACTTGGATTTATATTTCAATTAGGTCTCTAAATGAAACCAAAGTGCTTTTAGACATTCCCAAAATACAATCCTTTTGTCATCATAGTCCTCATTCATTTGTGAGCCTGATGGGATGCTAGTCGCTTCATCATGTCTTCTAGGAACAGTCCATGTATATGTATATGTATATATATATATATATATATATATATATATATATATATATATATATATATATATATATATATATATATATATATATATATATATATATTTGTGTTCACTCACACACACACACACACACGCACACGCACACGAGCAATTTGTGATTGTTTTGTCACACGGGAAGAGATTTATTTCGCCCGCCCTTAGAAAATTCTTGGCATCTACAATGGGAGAAAACAGGGTTTTCTACCCGTACGATCCATGATTTGGAATATGCGAACGCTTGACTTTTCCTGGATTTAAAGAATACTGAGCCAAAACATATTTTCCTCTAATACTAAAAACCTATTGAATCTTAAGTTGTTAATATCGATGTTATTGTCATATTTCAGGCCAAAACAATGTCAGTGTTTGCTTTGTGTGCTGACATCCTCGCGTGTATATTGTTAGATACCACAAATCTAACTTTAATAAACCCCAATTTGCTTTAATGTTTATTCACACAGAAGGATTGAAAGTATTTTTAAAGAGTGTAGTTGTTGGGGGGGGGTGAAACAAATACTAAACCTCATTTGTGATCTGTTCTGAATGAAGGAAATAACTCGTATGCTGTAGGGTATAAATACATTCAAACCAAACAGCCTTGCCATAATCATTAGAAATCATGTCACACTCGTTATTTCCTATTTTCGACAACTCGGCAAAAGACATATGTTGGTTTGTTCGTGTACTATTTCAAAAGGTGTAAAAGTATATTGCCGAGTGTTGTCTATAAACACAAACGCACGGACACACGGTCTGATAGATGGTAGACATGATTTTTCATAACACCCACAGTCATCTCTGGAAATACTCATAACCAGGATAAATTCCATCATCAATACTTCCTTCTTTTAGAAAAGTATTGGATCATATAGGAAAATGTCCATTTCTAAAAGAAATATTTGCGTATTTTCTTAAACGCTTGTCATGAATATTTCACGAGAAGGATAGTTTTTTTTGCCTGGTGAAGGGTACCGGCATGTTTATGAAAGTGGTAGTGGTGGGAAGGGTGGTGGGGAGAGTGGTGGGGAGGGATTGAGTATATACCCAAGTTTTCATCACTAGTTGTCCTGGTTTTTAAAAACCTGGTAAATCTTAGGTATTATTAATGAAAAACGTTTAATTGACTTTATTTTGGTATATGATTGATGAATTTAATTTTGGGCTATATATTATGCCGCTTCAGGAGTGTACCTTTCTTAAAACTGCTCTCTCCGCTTGGCTATTTTCACCGTGTGTTTTTTACTTTACATATTTGTTTGATAATTATATAATCTTGCTGTATTTCTAATCAGGTTGATATCTTATCAAACTTACATTGTTGAATAATGAATATAAAATGCACTACCAGTGATGCCTAGGAGGGGGGGGGGCATAATGCTTAGGCAACTCAGGATCTCCATATTAACCTGCCCGGCTTGCACCCTGTATAGGTCATTTCAGCCTATCTTCGACCGCTCACGTGACCTAGCTCGAATGCGGGAGGTCACGGATTCGATCCCCGGTCGAGTCATACCGAAGACTTTCAAACATGGTACTAACAGCTACCTCGCTTGGAGCTCAGTATTATGAGGTTCGACTGGTCGCCCTGGTGTCAGTATAATGTGACTGAGTGGAACATCATGATACATGTCTGCGGCATGATGCCCCAGTACTAGACATCGCTATAAAGTGCCACACTGCAGACATTGTAGCGATATGACCTAACAATTGTTAAAGCTACGTTAAAAATCCATATCTCTCTCTCTCTCTCTCTCTCTCTCTCTCTCTCTCTCTCTCTCTCTCTCTCTCTCTCTCTCTCTCTCTCTCTCTCTCTCTCTCTCTCTCTCTCAAACACACACCACACGGACACGCACACGCACACAAACACTCTAGCCTAGCTTTACGGCGTCGACACCTCATTGGCCTATTTCCACATAATTACCATTACCATGATTTCAGGCTTATCAACCTACTAAAATAGACGGTAGAGATGGGTCAATATGTGGATGAGCAATGAGTATTTTTTTGATCAATACTGATTCAAACGGGGCCCCAAGTGGCCTAGTGGTGTAAAGCGCTGACCGTTACTGATCACTGCCATCTCACCTCTGTCTGCCTGAGTTCGAGTCCAGACTCGGCTAAGATGGGTAAGTGAGAAAGCCTGCCAGTAGCTTCTCGTGGGTCGGTGGTTGTGAAAATGGCGTTAAAACCCTATAACAACAACAACAACTGATCCTGATCCAAACTAGTAGTAAACATATTTATTTGCCTTGACTCTAGTGACTTCAAACTTGGATATAAATCAGGGATTTCAGCTTTAATAGGAGCAGAATTTTAATCCACATAAGGCTTGTCGGTTGCAAGTGGATTAACCACTACATTATCTTCAGCTAGGTTATTGCCTAGACATAATTGAACACCTGAATGGGCACAGCTCCTATAATTACTGGTCCTGAGACTGAGACTAAGTCTGATGACAGATTAATAAAATGGCGAGGGACATTAACAAATCCATACTCTAATCGCTGGACAAGAAAACTTGCGCTAGAAGTAGACTTCTCAGAAAAGGACAAAGTATTTGAAATTGAAAGACTGAGAAGCTTATGTCTCTCTTGATATCCTAACAAGAACAGACTGGGAATAGTCGTCAACAAGTGATACTGAATCTTTTGACATGACGGTTCGTAATTCTGCGTAATAAAATAAGACCGGAATTTGCTTGACCCAACAATATATTGCTTTCAATATATGACCGTTACCTTCTGACTTAGAAACAAGACCATTCGTAACAGCTAGATTATTCTTTTAGCTAAATTTCACTCTTTAGCAATCAGAAATAACGCAAGTTTTCATCTGACAAGAAGAGTGTGAGGGAAGAGATAAAGATTTCTTATCATTCCTATCATAAATGTTGATTCTTATCAATTGTACCCGTTTGAGTTTGGAAGTTCTCGCATGAGACTGAAATGGTTTTCCAGCAAAAACCTTTGAGAGGAAGATTTTTTAAATATCGAACGTTGTTAGTCATAAAATAGTTATCAGCTGTACTAGGTGCCTTCTCTAGAGTTTAAATCTGTTTCTCATCATGATACGTTCTAACGTCACTATTGATACGATTATTGAACTCTTCAATACCTGAAATTTTGATTGCATTTTTGAAACATGTGCGTTACCTCCTACTCAGACCTTCTTAACCCAGCTACAACGGACTTCGGACAGTATATCCAAAAATTCAGGTCGAAAAGACTTAAGCCTAAAGACTCTAACCCCTCCTCGGTAGGTGTTGCAAACTTCAGTCCGAATACACTACGACTGTTCTTTTGACTTCTTTGTGCCTTCTTTGTGTCTGGATCCTTTCCACTTTTCACTTTTCCAAAATTCTGTACGTCATACGTCACGTAGTTACTTCTCGTGAAACTTTCTCACCTTACAAAAGTAAGCAAAACGGCAAGCTATGTATTCTGTTAGGTACCCTACTGAGAAGAGATCACATTTTCTCCTCTCGTAAATGTCAGAAAAGTTACATCGGAATCCAAACAGATAACAACGGCTATCTGGTCTTACTAAATACGGCAGACTATAAACAAACCTTGTTTAACACGATTAATATCCTGCCTAATGGATGTTTTAACACTACACCGAGACATCAGTTTCCGTCTCGCCTCAATTGCGCAAATGATTGAATGATATTTCCTTACGTGACATTTATAACGAAAAAATAGACACATTTAAATCTCTCACATATATGAAATTTAACAACGTTGATTTCAGTAAATACGCCTAAAGGTCTTTAACGTACGTTAAATTATCTAAATCGGAGAATTTGCACGGATTCTCGTAACTCATATCACTAAAGTAAGGCATGAAATTCTAGATACATATTTACCTATAATAATTGAGACTTTACATTCAAACGATTCATCAAACTTATATAAAGAATATCATTATATGGATTCATATAGATAAACTCGCACAGTTGTATTTATAACAAGGAAATTGATATACGAATGTAACCAAATAAATTCATGCAAATATAAGCACATAAATAATAAATTGTCATATTGATATAAAAAAAAATATTTGAGAAGGATGCAAAATACTTTGTCCCATCAAGCTTTTACCGCCAGAAACGTGTCGGTAGATTTTGTCCAGACATCGAATCTTTCGGATCCTAATTACGATTGAATTTTTTCTCAATTCGACGCAGAGTCATCCACCCTTTGTTTGTTTTTGGTTTTTTTCTTGCTGATAAATGGTGTCGACTGATTAAAACTTTGCGATAAGCACATTTAAACCGAATTTTCATGTGGAATCACGCCCCTCTTTTCAGCGTAACCAACCCGAATTAAATATATTCCCCGCCTGAACTAGGCTCAGAACAAAGCAGTTCGTCTGACAACCTCAGATTACCCAACATAGATTCCTGGTAACTTTCAGAATTCACATTTCTACATACAGATCGGAAGTTGACCACTATCCTTCCGAGTTAAATAAACGAAGGTTTAATCAGGAATCAATGCTTCCATGACAAGGACATTTACCAATTAGTACGTTACGGCGATTTCAACACGTGCCAGTCCCCATAAATCTAATTAATCGTTTACCTGTCCAACTTTATGTGTTCATCTTATATCGGTAGAAATTTTGCACTCACACAGTAGGATCTGTAAGAAAGTTCTCTACTTTAGATATCATGGTAATAAAAGCTTGTTGGTCTCATTATAAATTTCCCAAATATGTAAAATTAAAATTTCAAAGACTGATAAAATTTTACACAAGGTTGAATTAAAACTGCACCCCCAAAGTGTAATCTCTGAAATAACAAAATGTCTGAAATATGCAATCTCTGAAGTATTCGAAGAAATTTAAATCTCGGATTAGAACCCTAATTTCTTGTTACGAACAATGTGTTAAATTACGTAACAGCAAAGATATACATCCAACATTTTTGTATAATTTAAAATATAAATTTATTTCCTTATTTCAATAGATCCAATTATTCCGAATACGTTGCAAAGGTATTCAGAATTAAAACATTTATGTAATTGTGTAACAAGTGTAAAACAAAACGTTTTTGTATAATTTAATATATAAATGCATTTCCCTTCAATAGAAAATGAAACAATTTAAAAAAAAAACAATAGACATTGTTTACTGAATTGCTTAAATGATGCATGTCCTATCAATTCTTTAAGATTAATCTGTATTACTGTAATATCCTTGTGTACCAACACC
Organism: Potamilus streckersoni; assembly: GCA_016746295.1. Taxonomy (NCBI): domain Eukaryota; kingdom Metazoa; phylum Mollusca; class Bivalvia; order Unionida; family Unionidae; genus Potamilus; species Potamilus streckersoni. The sequence continues at coordinate 406,106 of JAEAOA010002325.1, forward strand.
ACAACGGAAATATAAACGTAGAATGTCTCTAATGGGATAAAATGTACAGCCACACCGGCTTACAGTAGGAGTCGGTTTAGTGAAGTTTCACTGAGGATGTGTGCACATCAAAAGATTATGCTCAAAATTTTTTTCCCATTTTTGCATCTATTTGTCTAGCCACCATTCATCGAACAATCTACCCATCTATGTCTTTGTGTAAGTATTTTGGGCTATTCTACTGTAAGTTTGTTCACTCCGACAACCATGTCTCTCTCTCTCTCTCTCTCTCTCTCTCTCTCTCTCTCTCTCTCTCTCTCTCTCTCTCTCTCTCTCTCTCTATCTATCTATCTATCTATCTATCTATCTATCTATCTATATATGTATATATATATATATATATATATATATATATATATATATATATATATATATATATATATATATATATATATGGTTACATATGTAATTATATAACTTGTGTGTTAGTGTTAAACTTCTTTTTATTAATTTATTTTGATTCATTAGATTTTATTATAATGATTATTTTCAAGTAAATTATGTTTGTATAGAACGCAACACATTACATTAGAATTATTTTTAGCCGATCTTGGTGTTCGCAAATTCGTAAACACTAAGTGGAAATGATTGGTGTTTTTAGGGTCATTTTTCGGCCTACGTTTTACCTTTGTGTACACAATTGCTTTTATGTTTCATTTCTAGCGTCAGACTCTGGTGTTTTGGATAGGGCTATTCTAAGCTACGTGACAAATGACTTTTTATTGCGATGTTCAAGTTAGAAATCACGTAGTTTGTCACGTGAAATACCATGTGATCTAAACTCAAGCTTAACACAGCCATTTGGTATCAAATTTATTTAGTCGTAAAAGATACCTTTAGGAGCTGAGAGGTATTTCATGTTAATGCCAATTTTTAGTTATTTGTTATTTAAGAATAATTCATATTCTCTGGAAAATAAGTGCTTATTCATCAAAGTTTTGGACAGGGAAATTCAGTGGAAATTTATTCTGAAATTATATAGGGAAACATAAACCTGGATTCAACTGAGGATCGGTTGCCACCATTACATCGACCTCATCTGACGTCATCGCATTCCGTATTGGAACTTCGTTGAGATTGGAATCCGGATTTAATTAGAACTGTTTACTGATAGGAACACATGATGTTCAATTCTATGATTAATTTTTAGATTATTTTCACAAATTGTAAGTCCCATTTTTCTATTTTTCATTGTTTTCTGGAGAAATATATTATGTTTTTAAAATTTGCAACGCTTGTTGACTTCAGTCTTTTCTTTTCTTACATTTGTACCAGCACATACATACATACATACATACATACATACATACATACATACATACATACATACATACATACATACATACATACATACATACATACATACATACATACATACATACATACATACATCCGTACGTACGTACGTCCGTCCGTCCGTACATACATACATACATACATACATACATACATACATACATACATACATACATACATACATACATACATACATACATACATACATACATACATACGTACGTACGTACGTACGTCCGTACGTCCGTACATACATACATACATACATACATACATACATACATACATACATACATACATACATACATACATACATACATACATACATACATACATACATACATACATATGGTTTAGTTTTCTGAAAATGTTGACATCGCTAGGTTAGGTGTGCTCAGTCAGGAACAACAGGCACTGATGCGGGTAACTTGTTGCAGAATTTTATTACCTTATCTGTAGCAATCAATTTAGGAAGTTAACATCAGACACTCTACGTGATATCTAACCTGGCTATTATTATCAGCGGCGTTTTACAGGTGTATCTTTTTAGTATGATTCACTTCGAAGTAATTCCGAACTCGTTGGTATCATTTTTACTTGATTCAACTCCGAACGGTCGAACAATTAACTTCACACACAGTTTCGTCGCACAGTGGGGGATTAAACATAAAGACACTGTCTCAAGTTGCCTTGTGCTGCAAGTGCCAGGGCTTAATTGACGAATCCAAATGATTTATGTTTCCTATCAAGACAATCTCCGTCAAGAATTTTCACCCCAATAGCTCGCTACATTAATTTGTTGGACATTTCAATCCACACGGTGTCTTTATTTCAGAAGTTGACAGAAAAACGATAGAGGATGATACTTTTTTATTTTGTCCCTTTGATGGATCACCGACACGTAGCAACTAACATTGCCCAATAAACACTGCAATCTTCGGCTATGCGCACATATTATAAAAAATCGCATGCACACTTATAAACTTTGCCGTAGCAGCTCTGACACCTAGATGAAGTTCGCTTTCTGAATATAAAATTTCATATCTTAAAAACTTCAAAATGTCTAATATTTGTTTTTAAGTAGACGAAGCCACCTCTAGTTTTGGATATTAAAGTCTGATTGATGACGTGTATGCAAATGTTGCCTCTCCTGGAGCAATTTTTAATCTCTTCCTAAATTTACTGATAGTCCGTCTATTCGTATGTCCTTATGCTTCATCTGTAATAGATGTAAATTATATCTGCGTCTTTTATGATAAAAGGAATAGTTTATTCTTACTTCCTCGTGCTTGCTAGTATTAGTGAATTTACATAAAATAGCATCGGACATACAACAATCAGTTCTGTTGTATATCAAGACTGCTGTAAATCAAAATGCAAATTTTTCATATACATTTTTATTCTCACTGAAACAGGGACACCCGCAGTTATTTTTTGGGATGGGGCAAACATGTAGTAGACAGTTCTTAAGTTTTACGAAGGTAGTCACAAAAAAAAACAACTTTTTTAGAGGTGAAATCGAAAGGGGGGATGCCCGCCTGACCCTACCTTGCCCATATGTGCAGGCATCCATCATTTGAAAATTCTGCAGGTTTAGTTTCTGCCTATAGGAAATAGGCAATGGCTTAACGCCATTTTTCAGCACACGATAGACTATTAATGGCGGCAAGTATTAATGATGGAGGAAGAAACCGGGAAATCACCGGTAAGAACCACCGACCCACGAGAAGCTACTGGCAAGCTTTCTCACATATCCACATTCGTCGAATCTTAGACTCGAACCCGCGCAGACAGAGGTGAGATGGCAGTGACCCGTAACGGAGAGCGCTTTAGACCACTCGGCCACTAGCCCTTCCCCCATTACATATATTTGTAAACAATCGTTTAGCTTTTCACGCCGAGGGGTTCTACTTCTAACACAATTTGTGAGAGGAACACATTAAAATATGACATTTTTATGTGTACATGAATCGGTATGCAAGGTGTACCATAAATTATCAGCTAGAGATAATCTTCCTTAATGATAACCGCTTTTTTACAATCAATAAGGAGGACATTAGGTAGTCGAATTTTTAACCTGGAAACGACAAGCAAGAAAATTGTGTGAATATTTATCCGATATATATTTATCAAGATTGTTTTAGGATTCCTCCACATTTAATGGCAGCCTGGAGTTGCCATCCCTTCCTAACAAGGTCTGTGAAAGTTTTTTGTTATTGTCCTTTGCGCGCATGTTGTGTGTGTGTGTGTGTGTGTGTGTGTGTGTGTGTGTGTGTCTTTACAGTTTTCAAATTTAGTGTTCAATTCAGTATTCGTATATCAAAACTGTAACTGAAAACGGCCCTGGGCAGAAAAAAAACATTAGTTGCCAAACAAATTCATGATCAAGAAGTTTCAAAGGAGGATAGAAAATAACAGACCAGTTGAAATAAGCCATTGGCTTTTACGGTTGACGACAAATATACGGCATTTGGTACATTTTTGTCTTTCCAATTAGAAAAGAATATCGTCTAACACGTGACAGAAAAGGCCGCAGTTGTACGACTAAACCTAATTACTGCCTCCTTGAGTTGTTTACACCTTACGAGAATGGTCGAAGAATGACCTTTGCCCTCTTCAGGGCTTCGCCATCAAGCTGAATGCTGAACCTTTGCGGTCGTATGTAACGTCTATCAAATTTCTCTACATTGTTATCAATTATTTAGTTTTCACAAACATATCATGAATAAATAAATTAAATGCAGGAAAACAATTTTAATTTTCTTTCAAGTGACAAGACTATTATCCATAATCACAATTTCAACATCTTAAAAAGGAAATTCATCTATTCAACGCGCTGTGCAATATGTAAGTTGTGGTTTCATTATTTTTTGGAGAGCTGGGTGTTCTTACACATTATTGGTATTATGTGTATAGGTGCATCTGTATGTTTTTATGTGTGTATTGGTTTGTCTTCGTCGTTGCAATGAAATTATTTTGCATGCGTGTAAGCATACAATAATTTGCAGACCTTATTTTTTAATGGAGAGAGAGAGAGAGAGAGAGAGAGAGAGAGAGAGAGAGAGAGAGAGAGAGAGAGAGAGAGAGAGAGAGAGAGAGAGAGAGAGAGAGAGATGGCACAAACAGCACTCTTCTTAAACATCACCACATACGCAGTTAGAAAATTTTCCCGGATAGTGTTGCATATGTAGCAATTTTAATTTTCCGGTTTGTTGGAAGGCAAACGTGTCAAGTGTCTCCTTGTAATACAATAGAGAGGGTTTGTCCAGCCGAATCAAAGCGCAGATAATGACTGTTTTGTCCTGAGGTCCGTCCTTTGTATAAAACGGGCCAAATGGTAATTTTGGAAGTGTAAAATTGCCTCGCATCCCAGTGACATCCTGGGTAAGACGCTTCGTACCTGACCATAGTCTACCGTATCACTCCTGTTATTCGTCAAAGACGATATTGACTGATCTACTATTTTGCATTTTCATTAATTAATTTTTTAATACGCTATATTCATGTTTAGGTATTCCATTCATGACTAGCAAGTAGATAAAAAAAAATTCTTCCTGACTTGTGTCGTATTGGCAAATGTAACTGTCTTAAAACACTGGAGAAGACGGCAGAAGGCGATTTATTATGTGGAACTGGACAAAATTCGCTAGTTGCTCCACTGTAGGCTAGCGACCGTTATTGCTTGTGCGTGGCATATAGCTTGATGTATTTCCTAATAATTAGTTATTCATTTTCCTGGTGCGACTCTCTCTCTCTCTCTCTCTCTCTCTCTCTCTCTCTCTCTCTCTCTCTCTCTCTCTCTCTCTCTCTCTCTCTCTCTCTCTCTCTCTCTCTCTCTCTCTCACACACACACACACACACATGAAGAAACCGTACGCGTCAGTCGCGTCAAGAACGTTCACTCCACCTTTATTCATTTCATCGAAACGGAAAAACAATGTAAAGATGATCAGAGAAACAAACTATACTATCACTCGTACCGTGTAATTCATGCACCAAGTCTTGGAAAATCGTTTCCTTTTGTCTTGGTTCGGTTTGGTTTGGTTTTTCCTTTTCTGACAAGTTTTGTTTATGACGTCCCTAACCGTCTGTATCCTCCATTTCCGCTGCATTTTTCTTTTGAATACTTGAGCTTGTACACTGAACACGTTATTGCATATAATAGAAAAAAACAAGTTAACTCCTGAGTGCAGTTAATTTCACTTTATATGTTTCCTGCACTTATCCATTAGGTACACAGCGTGACTGAGTTATCTCAAGATTTAGCCTTTACCGATTACTACCATCTCATCTCTGTTCGCGTGAGTTCGAGTCTCTGATTCAGCTAATGTAGTGGTGCTCTACAGTTTCGTATTTTACAGAAGTTTGTTTTTAAGGAAAATAATTCCCCAGGTTTTACACACTGTTCTTCCCAGCCATTTAGAACAATCTCGCATGTCTTAGGCATTATAGATAATTTTTCATTTCCTTTATTTTGGTGCATGATTGATGGGTGTAATTCGTGTTATGGAGTACTTACTTCTCATATGCACATATAAAAAAATGTATAAAAACTGTATAAAAACCGCGTGTCTTGTAATTCATTCATTACTCTTTAAGAAGCTAGCATTATTCAGTCTGGCAAAAATCATTGTCCTTATTTTAATAACTGATAAACTGTACTTTCAAAAAAAGGCTGTTTTTTGTAGCACACGGGAGGCACCTTTTTGATTGTGTATTTTCATTATGTACAATTTCCACAAGCACGATATCTATCGAAATTTCATCCACAGTACAATAAAATAATATAGAATTATGCCAATATTCTCTCCAATGGGCATGTTGCGGATGCAAATAACTTCATCCTGCATCTGTTACTCTTTCAAAAGTACATAATATCTGTAGAGCGCCATCTTAAACTCAAAGGTAGCAGTAACTCATTGTTACACTCTTCTATTTATGTTTGGAACTCACTTCTAGATTCATTAAAAAGTAAAAGTAGCAATTCCTTCTTCAGAAACAAAATAGAGATAAAGATGGCACAAGTGCCTACCAATTTTTCCTTGCAAACAGGATGTTAACCATTCGGCAAACAGGATGTTAACCATTCGGCATACTAGAATTAGAGATCACTGCAGTGATTGACACAATGATTTACATTCTGATCATTTCATATTTATTTGTGAACACTAAATTAAAGAGCCAAGGGAATTCATTTGAAATCTAAATCATCACAATGTACCAGCGACTATAATACTTTGTTATCCGGATCATTTGACTTTACAGAAAACGTTAATAATAATTTACTTGACTAGTTCCAAAATCTTATTAGAGACACAAAAGACTACATAATTACGGAGTATTCGCAATCTGATTTCCCTACTCAATTAATAAGTTTAATTTTTATAGAAGAAACCCACAACTTTTTTAATCCTTAGCAACATAATTAATTTTGGAGTGTAAAATTATGCCAACATGATTAAAATGCCATTAATTAATTCATGTATTAATCTCTCTCTCTCTCTCTCTCTCTCTCTCTCTCTCTCTCTCTCTCTCTCTCTCTCTCTCTCTCTCTCTCTCTCTCTCTCTCTCTCTCTCTCTCTCTCTCTCTCTCTCTCAGCCATCTTGCCTGAATCAGGTATCTTTTGTTGTAATTTTAATATCGATTGTAGGAGACGACTTAATCTAAGGTGTGATATATATATATATATATATATATATATATATATATATATATATATATATATATATATATATATATATATATATATATATATATATATATGTATATGTATATGTATATGTATGCAAAAAAATGACGACGAACAGTACCAAACTAGTAACTAGGCTAGTTAGCAACTAGTTTCGTACTGTTCGTTGTCAGTTTATTGCATCTATTTTAATTAATCCCTGACACACGTGATCCCTTGGTGGATCCAGTACGCTTGAAAGGGTTGTTATTCGCCATATGATTTGTATTCTATATATATATATATATATATATATATATATATATAAAAATATATATTAACACATATATGTTTATATATGTGTATATATATGTTTAAATATATATTTTTATATATATGTATATATATATGTGTATATATGTATATATATATATATATATATATATATATATATATATATATATATATATATATATATATATATATATATATATATATATATATATATATATATATATATATATATATATATATATATATTCATTCATTCATTCTGCGGACTACTTTTAATTCCCTGTGTCTATATGTCCAGATCATTTAATTTGAGGTTTTATCTATATCAACAACAAGCTCCCACCCATTCACTCCTGTGATTTTCAATCAAAAATGACAAGCCACAGATTAAAATCGACGATTATAAAGAAGTTAAAACAATGTAATTGAACAGACCTTCCTGCATTCCAACACTCACCTATTTTACCGAAGAAGGCATATATCAGAGTTTATAAGTCAGTCTTTGGAAATTATTGCATTTCACCTCGAGAACGTGTTACAGCAGCAGTTATTAAAAGTCAGGGTCATGTCAACAAAGGGATCTTACCAAAGGACACGAGCTTGCTTTTGAAAGATCGAAATACGCAGAAAGTAAAAACCACGTTGCTATAACAACACGTTCCATATGCAAACGTATTTTTTTTAAAAGGGAATATTCTTGGTTTAACCGTATCAATCAATCAATCAATCATATATATATATATATATATATATATATATATATATATATATATATATATATATATATATATATATATGCATGCATGCATGCATGCATGCATGCATGCATGCATACATACATACATACATACATACATACATACATACATACATACATACATACATACATACATACATACATACATACATACATACATACATACATACATACATACATACATACATACATACATACATACATACATACATACATACATACATACATACATACATACATACATACATACATATCGGATATAGAGTATACAGCTTGGCCTTACTTCAGATGTGCAATTTTGAAGAGAAAAAAAACCTACTAAAGCCTGGTCATTTTTAGAGGTAAAATATAAAAAAGAGCCGATACCATTTTATACATTCAATATATTTGGTAATTCATTCAAAATTTTTCAGAAGCTTTATTGTCAAGTCTGGCAAAATGCATTTTAATAACTGTTAAAGAAAGTGTATTTTAGACTAATTCAGGCTGATTTTTGTTTTGGTTTTAGCGCAAGGGAGCAATCCTTTCCGTTACCTGTATACTAAGGTCATGTACAATTGCCAGAAGTACAATATCCAAAGAAATTTCAGCCACACTACCTGTAAATAACAAAGCAGTATACCAACATTTACTCCACGGTGCATATTGCAAATGTAAACAACTTTACGTCACACCCGCCACTCTCTCAAATGACTGAATTTTTTTAAAGCTAAGTTAAAAATCCAAACCACATCTCGTCACTCTTATAAGTTCATACTATCTTCAGGGAGCTCATTTACCGTGTTAGAAAGAATGACGTCATTGGATTATATTCCAGGTGGTCAAACGATCGAACAAAAATCAAACGCGAAACCTGTTTTCGACCAGTTTCACCTTAGCATGGCCCCATCCATTGACGTAGAAAAGATGGTAATCTACCGTTATTTGAAGTGGCCGACTAGATTGCGCCTTAATTACGACAAAGCTGACTGTAGGTTGATTATCTTAACTTTGAATCCATTTAGCCACCGGTAGCTCTGCAGATAACAAATACGAATAAATAAATCATCCTGTTAGGCAGGAACAGTTTACCTCTATAAATGATTTCATAAAAGGATGAAACAATTAGATATATACATGTGGCTTTGTATTTACTATTAATGCATAATGTGATTTAAACGGATATGTGAATCTCTCTCTCTCTCTCTCTCTCTCTCTCTCTCTCTCTCTCTCTCTCTCTCTCTCTCTCTCTCACACACACACACACACACACACACACACACACACAACTTACTTCAGATACGTCAACTTACTTTTACTTTGCTATGGCCAATATATTTTAAACTTCAAACTTCATTCTTTTTCTCATTATAAAGCATTAACTAGTCCGAGATTGACCTCTGCTTATAGTTTTAGTTCTTAATAGATTTAATGGAGATAGGACAAGAATTATCATATAACTCAATATGGCATGGGAAAGTGTGTGTGTGTCTGTGTGTGTGTGTGTGTGTGTGTGTGTGTGTGTGTGATTTGGATTTTTAACGTAGCTTTAACAATTTTTCAGTCATATTGCTACGATGTCTGCAGTGTGGCAGTTTATAGTGATGTCTAGCACTGAGGCATCATGCCGCAGACATGTAGCATGATGTCCCACCCTGTCACATTATCCTGACACCAGGCCGACCAGTCCTAACACTAACCTCTTCATGCTGAGCGTCAAGTGGGGCAGCTGTTAGTACTATTTTGGTTAGTCTTTGGTATGACTCGACCGGGGATCTATCCCACGACCTCCCACATCCGAGGCGGACGCTCTAACCGCTAGGCCACCGGAGGGATTCAAGGCAAAATGTATTCTCTTTAGGGAAACTAACGTATTTCCCCCCCTTGCAGATGTATGTATGTATGTATGTATGTATGTATGTATGTATGTATGTATGTATGTATGTATGTATGTATGTATGTATGTATGTATGTATGTATGTATGTATGTATGTATGTATGTATGTATGTATCTATCTATCTATCTATCTATCTATCTATCTATCTATCTATCTATCTATCTATCTATCTATCTATCTATCTATTACAGTCTTTTTTAACTGTAGTCAGGGTCTGCCTTATGCCGATTGGACCTATTTGGTCCAATCGGGCCCTACGCTCACATGAATATCTATAGAGAAAAAGCAAAATAGAAGCGATGGAAGACAATTTTATGTTCAGTATCATATAAACTTGTTTTAAGTTTATTTCCAAATGCTCTGCTCACAGGGGACCACGCGCAAGGTTCACATCCAAAAGGATCCAAATTGGGAAAGCGTTTGCTGATGCAGGTGCGGACAGCAGTTATTACATATCACTAATTTGCAACAGACATCTACAACTTCTATTACGGAAAAATGGGTAAGAACTTATAGAATGAATGACCTAGTAATTTGATTACTTGTCGACTGCTCCATTTGTTAAGCTTCTATTTTTCCGTCCGATACGTACATAATCTTAATCTATACTAATCTGATTGAACCTGACTTAGTATATACCGTACCTGTACTGGTACATCGGAACAAAACCGAATCAATTTCACTACAGTTACCCCACTAAGGGAGTGCTTGATTGTTATCTAGACGAGTCAATATGACTAAGGTATAATACGTACAACCCTAGACACACTCGCGCCAAGTCAATAAAAATAGCAGGCGCCTAGAGAGAGATAGAAAAAAAACAAAGAAAAAGAAACAATCGACGTCATCAATAACGTCACTAAATGCATGGCGGAACGATTCCTAAACACTGGCATTAGTCAAAATTTTACGCATAAAGTGGCCAAGGTATAATATGGAAAAGTAAATTGTAAACCGTGTTTGATTCAATCACCATAGCTAAGTTCGATCTATCACAACAGAGACACGACAGATACAGACAAATGACTTGATCCTTTGATTTATATATATATATATATATATATATATATATATATATATATATATATATATATATATATATATATATATATATATATATATATATATATATATATATATATATATCCTCTATTTTACCAGAAAACAAATATTAGATAGTAACTTTTTTAAAAGATACTCCTAATAAATGCAGTAACGTTGGAGTACAACTGAATTTGAGTCGGAAAACAATGTCATCATGAGAAAGTGGAGAGAACTATCTCGTACAGATGTACATTCACTAATAGTCGAAAAAAAGGCATGGGCACACTGGGCAGTTGCCCAGGACCCCACGCTTCTAGATAAATCATGCATCCCATATTGTTTAATGAATAGTAGGGCCGGTAGGGGGGCCCAAGAACCTTGCTTTGCCCAGAGCCTACGATGTTGTTACGAGGTCACTGACGGGATGGAATTAAAAACAAACTGCAAGAGATCTAAAGAGTGTTTGTCGAACGAGCACTAACACGCACTGTTTGAAGGGATGACGTAATTAAATAATTAATTGTTACGTCAGTTTTGATGACCCCATACCTATATTTTGGCCGATAAACGTTATGTAACTAAGGCCAGGTAATACCTTTCCATTTCGCATGCCCCTGATTAACCTTCTGATTTATAGGATTCGTGAAGATAAGAAGCATGAAAATCAATTATATGCTGCGTGAACGGCCTTTGCAAAGCGACCACTGTTCAGGTACAATTTGTAATCCATTTCTAAATTAGGAAACTTTGTACTACACACAAACACACACACACACACACACACACACATATATATATATATATATATATATATATATATATATATATATATATATATATATATATATATATATATATATATATATATATATATATATATATATATATATATATATATATATATATATATATATATATATATATATCATTTTGCTTATTTATTTATCATACATTTACATATCTGTACACCTATCTACATATCTGTCTATATATTTTTCTCTCATTTCAACTTTAGTTTTCTTTCATCCATCGTAATAAATTCTCTAATTCTCACGTTACAGGAAAATGAAAGTGCCCTACGAATATAATATGCACATTATCAGTTATGTTTCATTTTATGACAAGGTTAAACCAATGTCATCCGAGCTATGTTAAATCATCTACGTCAAGATCAGATACTAAGGTTTGTCGCTCAACTATTTAATTCGACCTAAGAACAGTTTCTCAATTAAATGTATGTGCTTTGGCATACTCTTCAAAGTAACTCCAGTAAATATGAAAGAAGGAAAAGCATAAAGTAAGAAAGAAGGTATATTGGTGTGAGACAGAGGACGAAAAGGACAGAAATGAAAGAAAGAAATTAATAACGGCATTTCATCTGTTTACAGTAAACCCAAGAACGATGATCACCTTAGTTAATGCGTGCTAATAAACACACACACAAACACAATATATATATATATATATATATATATATATATATATATATATATATATATATATATATATATATATATATATATATATATATATATATAAAGGCATAAAGGCATCTTGGTGGAATTGATTTATAGACGCAGCAGAACACCATTTGTCAACCACAAAAACAATTCATTAATGTCATCAATGACTATAGGGCATAGAAGTAACTAACTTTTGTTATTATCGGACTAAATGGAAATTTATAAATGCATGTACAAAGTATCTTATCGGACTGAATGGAAATGTATTATTAATACACGTACGAAGTAACTTATCGGAATGAATGGAAATGTATATTGATACATGTACGAAATAAAATATCGGGCTAAAGGAAACTGTATTAATACATGTACAAATTAACTCATCGAACTGAGTGAAAATGTATTAATACATGTACGAAGTAAAGTTCGCATGTTGTTACTTCTATCGACATTAGAAAGAAGTGCCCGAGGTGATAAAAGAAAAATATAAGTCAATTCACAAAATACCCCCAAATAATCAAATAAAGACACAAATATATGAATTTAAGACGCGCATGGTCTATATATCTCTCTAACATGTGTATTTGTTGAGAAATAATTTGTATTCAACGATGTCTGGCTTGAACACCGAGTTTCTGTTTTAACACCCGTGGTATGAGTTCGTGTTAGGATAATGTTGCTTTTTACTCCTCTGTGTGGTATAATTTCGAGTTAACAGGATATTGTTTTCTGTGTTACAGTGCGTGGCATAATTGTGTGTCAAAATAATATTACTTTCTATGCTAATGTGTGTGGCATACGTTTGTTATAAAATAAGATTGATTTCTGTATTGATGCCTATAATATACGTTCGTGTTATAACATTGCTTTCGATGCTAATGAAGTCCAATTTTTGCCCAGATTTATGACTTTTTCTCTCACTTATTTTGTCTAGTATATCTCTCTCTCCCTCCTATTTATTTTTCCTGATTCGTGTATGTTTACACATAACTGTAATAAATCATATTCATTTGGTGTCGCTATCCATTTAAATTTTTAACAGATTGTGTAGAAGGGTTTATTCTAAGTTGAGAATGTGTAGCCTGACTCCGATTGGTTAACATACACGGCAACGGAATATGTTTAATCAAATATACCTGTGGTAAAATTCGTGTTAAGATTCGACTCTGTAGTTTGTAAATATTAACAATATTTAAATTACGCAAATTGCAATACGGGAATGGTCGCCATTTTGAGCGCACATTGTAAAATAATACGCCACTCCCTTTCCATCCCAAGCTCTGTTCTAAATACAGTCAAATTATTACTTGTTTTTGTACCAATATGCACAAATTTCACAAAATACACAGGGGAAATCTAGAAATTCTTCTATTAAGATATTGAAGTATAGATGTCAACTGGGAGTTCGTGCATTGACTGATGGGTGTATTCCAAACACGCAACCGACAGTCAACTTCAGCTAATATGTGGCATTGAAGCCACTTGTCAGACGCACGTGTTTTGCGTATTACGTTATTAAAACTAAAGACTTTGTCATTGCCTGAAAAAAAAATATTTTCTTAATAAGCGATTTTATTTTATATGCGGCTGCAATACAACATTTTTGTTTGTATATTGAAAAATCATTCTATAGAGTACCAACATCAAATTACAACTTACCCTGTCTTTTTTAAAAAGTGCAAAGTAACATTACCCAGGCATTCTTTTGCCTGCTCATAAACACCCTTTCTCTCTTTCCTTCCTTCATAAGACGATTGTAGCATGCAAATTTCCGCGTTTTACGTCACTACACGTAAGAGTTAGGTCGATGTCGGAAACTCCGTTTAATAGGCGATAACATTATCCATTCAAGCCGTCTAATTACTTTAATTAACTTATCGTCTTAAAAAAACAATGAACCATAAATAGGTACATCCTACTTTAATCCTAAATACATGTTGATGTTTTGAACCCTATAAGTTGGGAATAAAGACTAGTGTTTTCTAAGTATAACAATCCACGAGCCACACACAAATTCAAAGGAGTGAACTCAAAGCATGTGACTGACAAGAAGCTATATTTTCTCATGATACGAGAATTACATAAGTCCTTAATGCATACATACATACATACATACATACATACATACATACATACATACATACATACATACATACATACATACATACATACATACATACATACATACATACATACATACATACATACATACATACATACATACATACATACATACATACATACATACATACATACATACATACATATGAAGCAGAAATAATGTGACATATTTATCAATACCACTTGGATTAAACTATGTGACTTGTGACTTCGGGTGAGAATTTGTTAACTAAGGCAGTGTGCATTTCTTATATAAAGAGATATCTTTATCCCTCACCAACGTGCCACTCTTTAATCCACACGTACAGCAGACAGACATGTGATACCGTCTTTCTCATATATATATATATATATATATATATATATATATATATATATATATATATATATATATATATATATATATATATATATATATATATGTAGCAGAAATAATGTGACTTATTCATCAATACCACTGTGACTTGTGACTCTGGGTGAGAATTTGTTAAATAAGGCAGTGTGCATTTCTTATATAAAGAGATGTCTTTATCCCTCACTAACATGCCACTCATTAATCCACACGTACAGCAGTCGGACATGTGATACCTTATTTCTCACACAGTGCTCATGAAATGAATACATTGCGGTAATCCAACAAATGACATTAAAATGACACAAATGCCATGAGTGGTTTCAAACCTAAGTTATTCGGCTTACAAAGCTATAAATGCGATTCGGGAATTGTTTGTTTTTTTTTTGTTATTACTCATTAGCATGTCTCAAATATCATGTTCAACACAGATAAAAATGGTATAAGAGATGCGTTGGATCAATGGTACCAGATATTTGTAAAATGCCATTTTAAATCTATTGCACAAATATTACTTAAGGATGAATGCGTTCATATCGATCAAGTCCGATCCTTCATTTATTTATTTATTTATTTATTTATTTATTTATTTATTTATTTATTTATTTATTTGTATGTTTTTTCTCTGATTTCTTCCTGGCTATTAAATTCATTTTGTGACAATGTCCTTATTTGAAATCTATTGTGTTGCTAGTTAATTTGTTTATCGATAGAAGATGTCGAGGCTAATGCTGGTAAAAGCTGTAAATTGTATTAACGTATTACTTATCTGGAACCTCGGGGTCCCTACGTTTATTGTTCTGAACATGCGACCGATAGACTTAGGGGTCGAATTCTATTATCGAATTAGACCAGGTCAGCTGCCTTGATCTCTCCTTGGGCTAGAGACTTTACTCTAGTTGTCTCGGCACTAAATATCCTACTTGTGTTGACGTGCTGTAAGAGACCAAACGCCAAATATAATTCGTATTTCTTAATGTTTCTACCTGTTTGTTTGGTTTTTTTTTCTGTACAATTGAAAAAAGAAGTACCTCTTTTCAAATGATATGCCTTAGTCATTCCATTCCTATTGTATTTTGACTGTTTTAACTATGTTTTGTATGATTTCAGCAATGTGTCTGTCTGTCTCTGGACAATTACACAGACAAGCGTGAAATTAAAAACGCGCATGTGAACACACATCCGCCGTTTGAGCTCTAATCTTTGACCTTCGGCTCAAGAGCTTACCGGTCTTCACCAACCATCTAATCCACTCATGCATTCCTGGTTAGCCCTAAAAGGAAAAAGAAAAATGTGAACTGTATGTTTTGCAGCGTATGATTTGCATAACATATGCATTTTATACGCCAATATTTGTCAACACAATGCATGACCATAGGCGCTACTAAAAATGTACGTATAAGTGATACACTTAGACTGTGCAAGTGGCAAAATACGACGTTCACCAAGCAGTCCTACCGTAACTATATCACACGAATTCTTATACAGTTGCCGTACTTTTCACGATTGGATATTGTTGCAGGAGCTGCACTGTTTTGATCCGACATAAGGTATGGATATTTTGTGTGCGGATGCTTTACTCATGCAAGATGGCATAATGCATAATTCATTTACATTTATTTTTCTTATGCGAGGTGTCAACAAGAATGGAATAATTCATAATTCATTTACTTGTGTAAGAAGACTACAACAACTGCAAAATACGTAGTTAATTTGCGTGTGTTTTATCTTATGCAAGATGTCAACAATTATGCAAAATAAACGTTTCATTTGCGTAGATTTAACTTACGCAAGGTGTCAACAAGAATGTCAAAATACTTGGCTAATTTGCTTACATTTTACTTATGCGAGGCATCAACAAAATAGCAAAATGCATTGTTAATTTGAGTGCATTTTAATTATGTAATGTGTCTACAAGAATGGCAAAATGCATTGTTAATTTGAGTGCATTTTAATTATGCAATGTGTCTACAAGAATGGCAAAATGCGTTGTTAATTTGAGTGCATTTTAATTATACAAATGTGCCTACAAGAATGGCAAAATGCGTTGTTAATTTGAGTGCATTTTAATTATGCAATGTGTCTACAAGAATGGCGAAATGCGTTGTTAATTTGAGTGCATTTTAATTATGCAATGTGTCTACAAGAATGGCAAAATGCATTGTTAATTTGAGTGCATTTTAATTATGCAATGTGTCTACAAGAATGGCAAAATGCATTGTTAATTTGAGTGCATTTTAATTATGCAATGCTTCTACAAGAATGGCAAAATGCATTGTTAATTTGAGTGCATTTTAATTATGCAATGTGTCTACAAGAATGGCAAAATGCATTGTTAATTTGAGTGCATTTTAATTATGCAATGTTTCTACAAGAATGGCAAAATACATTGTTAATTTGAGTGCATTTTAATTATGCAATGTGTCTACAAGAATGGCAAAATAATATGTAATCTGCGTATATTTTACTTTACTTGTGCGAGGCGTCAACAAGAACTACAGAATGCATGGTGGATTTTGGTGCACTTTACTTACGAGAGACGTCAACATGAATGGCAAAATTCTTTGTTACTTTGCGTGCATATTACTACCCGAATACTGTTACATGGCAATCTATTGGAGCACAAAATGATAGCAAGGTTTAAGTTCATATAATTATTATTGTTTTTTAAGTGTTGTATTAAGATTCGATTAAAAAAAAAACAAAAGCGCACATTGACATGCCATACAAACAACGTACAATTATTGTGCATTTGATCATATATATCTCGACTCGTAAGACGAAAGAAGTCTGCGCTTGCTGGAATGCAGGCATGAAAAGATCCAAACTCGCATTCGTGGCGTGATTATCTCGTACTCAGTAACCGTTATATTTATTGTATGTGCAAAGTCTAGACGTGAACGACTGGAACGATATTTTTTCATGTAAATATTACTAGCGTGAATGTGTGCCCGGGTTTTTTTTTTTTTTTTATAAATATACACCTTGTTTGTTACTTGGGCCCGATCCGTCTTTTGAAATATGCAACCTGGTTGTTACTTGTACCCGATTTGTTATATAGTTTCCTGCTGCCAGCATATCTACGAACAAACAACGAATGTATTGAGAGAGAGAGAGAGAGAGAGAGAGAGAGAGAGAGAGAGAGAGAGAGAGAGAGAGAGAGAGAGAGAGAGAGAGAGAGAGAGAGAGAGGTAGTAGTAGTTTGATATAATTCTTTTTAAACTCATATCATTGTATACATTAGCACGAATAGTAACATTGTTTTGATATTCTAAATTACCGATCTACCGTAGAAGGGAGCAATATAGAACATCAATTTGGACTTTGTTAGTCAGATATAAACCTTTAATGTGTGACTGCTACACAAGGCGACCATTATTTAGATTTGAAAAGACTCTACGAAAAGATATCAAATATCACCCAGCTCAAATCAGCAACTCTTTGTTGCTAATGCAATTTTCTGGTCCCTTAGAGGTCTCGTTTGTCGGTGAGCAACCCAGTGTGAAAAGAAAACGCTACATAAATACCCAGGCTTTGTCACATTCTGTCGGGTTTGTTTGCTTTATTCCAGCCGATCAAGTCTCAGTTCAATAAGAAAATCTTTACTTGCTGACCTATCAATTCAGTCAGGTAAATTTCACGTGTATGGATACGACTGGGAGAGACCGCAGTTTATACCGTATTATGGAAACAAACAAGCTGATTTAAGGTCTCGACGTGAGTAGACGACACGATTATCCTCACTACATAATATATCCAATAGTTGTCTCCCTTGGGCTGAACCGCAGGTGGCGCTCACACAAAATCAAACACGTGGGTTGAGGGTTATGGTTGCGAAAAACAGTAACTCACGAAAATGAGTTATATAATCAAAATAAAAATGGTGTAATTCTTATTCATTTCTTATCTGAGTTGGGGAAAAGTTGATTTGTGATAGGTGTTAATAATCAGATAAGAAACCTGCGATTTTCAGACCATACCACACATGTTTATTAAAGGTTAGTTTTCAAGCTTTTCTATTGTTAGAGTACCAGCTTCAATGAATGTAATCTCAGTCAAAAGTTTACTGATTAGCCGTCAGTGAGTAAACTCCGGGAGCTTCACTACAAAAAGCAGTCGGTGATTGCGATAAACTTCTTCAAAAAAAAAAAAAAAACACTGCCACGTGTTTTCGGAAACATTTTGTGAACGACAAAGTGCATCGTCCCAAATCTTTGGCAACTTGTTACTTTAAGTGAGAATTTGGTTAGAGTCATGTATTTTTTTTTAGTTTTTTTTTATAATGAGTAATTTATAAACTTGTGAACTTCACTAGTACCATGGTTATTATTTATTTTTTTTTTCTTTGTATTTTTTATTTTTTATTTTTACTTGGGGATCAGTGTGTTTTCAAGCAATTTAGAAAATGAGATCTGAAAACGTCTGCAAAACAAAATTAGATCGAAGCTCTAATTACGGTTCATAGTTTAAAATTTTTAGTGTTGTGCAACTTTTAAAGGAATGCATTTTGAAAATTGAACTTTTAATCTTTATTTCTTATGATTTTGTACTAGGTTGTGAAAGTTTAATTACTATGCATTCATCGAATATCAACTATACTTTTGATGTTATTCACTTCAGCATGAATCTATTATGAACAATAATATTTTAAGAACATAAAATACTGGCATTTTCAAAAATAATCCCAAATATGTCATGAAAACTGAGAAAGCAAGAGCCAAGTAGGGAACACCCTCATCGCAATTTTACAAATCGAATATTTTTTTCAGCGTATACGGGGTGGGTTATTTTCGTGATTTTATTGATTTCAAACAAACATCCAGTAAACAACCTGCTCTTTATAGTTCATACTAATTGGTTTTATATAGTACATGAATCAACCACCTGTTAAACCCGACCAGGTTGAGTTAATGGTCCAGTGATGTCCTTCACTAACTGCGTGGGGACTGGAATGCTCTAATAAACCAGTGGATTATATTTGTGTGGTTATATCGAAGTTTTACCAGTTTTATGCATCCACTAATGTAATTTTGATCAGACTTTTCGATCGATCGTAAAAACTGCTTAATTAGCTAATTTTCCAAACAAGGTGGCAGAATTAAACTATCATACACTATGGCAAATTGGACATGACGCGTATTTACAATAAAAAAATATATATTTTATCAGTTATTATTATTATTATTATTATTATTATTATTATTATTATTATTATTATTATTATTATTATTATTGTAAACATTATTAGGTCGCTAATGAAAAATATGACTTGTTTGCTTATTTTGTAATTAACGGATGGAACTGATGCGGTACAATGGTTAGTGACCCCAATCAGCGAGTTTCTGGTTAAGATCCTAACTATGCAGACCTGAGTTGGTCGCCGTGTTGTGTCACATGGCAAACCACATTTACTCCAATTGCCCCGACACTAGTTATGCGTTTATGTTCAGTAAGCACCAATCAACCGTTCCCTTACATCCTAGTATCGTGGATTGCCCAATAAATATAAAACATTAATATGTTAGACGTCAATAAATGTACGTGTGTGTGTGTGTAAGTGTGTGTGTGGTTTGGAGTTTTAACAATTTTTCAGTCATATCGCTACGATGTTTGCAGTGTGACAGTTTATAATGATGTCTAGCACTGGATGTTTGCAGTGTGACAGTTTATAATGATGTCTAGCACTGGAGCATCAATCATGCTGCTGATGTCCCACCCGTCACATTATCCTGACACCGGGCCGTCCAGTCCTAACACTAAGCTCCTAATGCTGAGCGCCAAACGAGGCAGTTGTTAGTACCAGAGTTTTTTTTTTTTAATAAAATTTTTGGCATGACTCGGCCGGGGATCGAACCCACGACCTATTGTATCCTAGGCGTACACTCTAGACCACCGGAGCTGTCCAAAATATATGTCTAGACCACCGGAGCTGTCCAATAAATATATGTCTGTTTTATAGAATGAAATAATAGAATTTTTAAAACGAAAAGATTCTATCCCTTAATGATGTAGCATGTAAAAGCCTTCTGGACTAAACATAGGGTTTCAAAAATTACAGTGGATAAATCGGCATGGAACCATGAACATGTTAGGAATTGTGATTGGTCGCGTTCGTCGACATATTCGAACTGGTGAAGGACCACTCATCACATATCACATCTATCCTTGTTAACTAGTTCACTGTGTGGCATCGTCACATCACATAACTAAAATAACAGAATCTTAGATTTCAATGGTTCATATATTCTAATCGAGTGGACTGCTGTGGTTCTTGGTTCGATCTGCTGTTCCAAAATGAAGAAGATTAGCTGCTCATCCACATTAAATGAAATCGAGATCGTGGATTTCGTGGGGTAATAGATTCCAAAGATCACCTGTTCGCAAAAACATTTCTGAGATTTAATGAGTTCTTACTAACGATTAGAAACAACCGTAGTATAGGTCTCCGACAAGCGATTGAAGAATAGTACCTTCCTACGGCAGCGAAGGTGCAATGGTACGTAGTGCCGGATTAACGCCGTCCAAGAAACCCCTACTCCCTTGTGAAGCAAGCCCTCCCCCCCTCATGTTAGGAGCTGAAAAGGTGGGAAAATACCAGTGCTGATATTATTCCAATTCAAATTACTCGTGCATGCATATCGTAATAGTCAAAAAATAATTCATTCAATTTTATTATTAACTATTAATTTGAATTTTTCTGGCGCCCCTTTTGGGCCGGTGGCCTAAGCACGTGCTTAGTGTGCTTAATGGGTAATCCGGTAGTGCAAGTACACTATACTTTATTTCCGCAACAAAAGCAATTAGCTGTTTTGAAGAGCCGCCTCTTGTGACGACGACGACCTGTGTACATTTCCTGATACTTGTCACGAGAATCACTATACCGCTGACTGTATGTTCTCGTACCTTGGTTTTTATGCAGCAATTGACACATCCAGGTAAACTCGACAGTTGTTTTAAACATTAACACAGATCACTTGTTTTAATCGGACGTGGTCTGGCAGAACCCTGATCTCGTTGAAACTTAGTACCGTACATACTCGCTTCTAAGTCCAGTTCAACTTCAAATTGCACAGACCCATATCTGCTGTCGCATAATGCGCCAATATCTCCGTGTATGTGGGGCTTGTTAGGAGTTATAAGTAGAATAAACAACATAGACCCTGATTTTGCACGCGTATTATGCGACGGAAGATCAGGTTCTTTGCAGTTTTCTCGACTTAAAAGCGAGTAAAAAGTATGTACGTGATGGTCACCTGTTTCTTTTTATACATTTTAAATTTAACAAACTAGTAAGTACTACATCGGATAGTAATATAATTTACAATACTTTTTACAATCTGAATAATGGTTTTAAATTAGGTTGAACCAAAATAAATATGATTTATCGTAAAGGCTGTGAAATTCTTGAATCTAAACCATACAAAGACTGTTTGGTAGAATGTTAGGAATCTATGTGCTAACGACGAAGGCCAAAATTCTTAAGCTCAATCAGTCCTAGAATATTTTGAGTCGAGAAGAAAAATAACTCAATTTTAGGTGTAGAATGAGGTTTTCCAACTTTGCCCCATTATTGTATTTGACGCTTGAATGTGCTAGACCCGAAACAACCTTATCACGCCGCAAAACCGAGTTTAAAAACCGCTACTAACTCTCTGGGTTACCAGTCTAAGACTAGTTTGGGGATTTACGACTTGCGGATAATTAATCCGTTAGCGAGCTGGTTCGTCACGATCCGTCGGCAAAAATGCCCTAAATTCCGTGGATCTGGGACATTTCCCATAAACATACCTCCAACATGAATTAGACGATAAGAAATTAGGTCCGACACTTCACGCGGCACTGATAACATGTTTTTTTTTTATAACTTTTTCAGCAACTTCTTTCATCTGATCTTATTTTACTGCTCTTTTATCTATGTCATATTAGACTAGAAGTTTAAAAATGGTTTAAGGGGTTGAGATAGTACCTAATTAAGTTATTATTACCGTTACTATTAGTAGTATTTAGTAGTAGTTGTTGTTGTTATTGTTGTTGCAGCAGTGTTATTAATATCATCATCAGCAGCACTACTAAGAACATCATTATTATAAAGAGTATTGTTGTTGGTGGTGGTGGTGGTGTTGTATGCGAATAAATTGATATTGGTTGTAGTGGTCTGGCCGTCCCTCAGTCAGTCCACCTTCAACTTACAGTTGCTGAGAAGACGGATCACATTTAGTATAATGTTTAACGATGATAAGAAGATGACAGCCTAGGTTACAGCTACTAAATGCAGTCCCTTACACACACACCCAAATTCAATATTTTATTTCTACTAGAATCCTCTTAGTTCACTTTGCATGTGTTTCTCAAATTAAATCAGTCTGCCAGTTGTTTTTTTTTATTATCGTTATAGTCTCAGTCTAAGAGACAATGAAGGCCAATTATAAACAGAAAACAATTAAATTTATCAGATTTAGAACAAGTAGATAAATATACAAAGTAAATTATTTCGTATTTGGCTCTTCTTAATTTCAGTGATTAGTTGATTGTTCGACATTTAACGGAACGTCAGAAACTATGTATTACGGAGATAGTGGGAGTAAGGTGCTTTATCAGGCATAAATTAAGATAGCCGACGTCATATTGGCCATGGCAGGATTCGAACTATCCTTCTACTCTAAGTAACTAAGTATAACGTATCTAAGTATAACGTATGTAAGTATTAAGTATCTAAGTATAACATATATAAGTATAAAATATATAAGTATCTAAGTATAAAGTATTTAAGTATCTAAAGTACTCAAGTAGCTAAGTATGAAGCATTAAAGTGTAAAGTATATAAATAAAAAGTATCTAAGTATGAACGAATCTAAGTATAAAATATCTTAGTATGACATATTTAAGTATAAGGTATCTAAGTATAACCTATTTAAGTATAAAGTATATAAGTATAACGCATCTAAGAATAAAGTATCTAAGTATAAAGTATATAGGTATAAAATATCTAAGTTTTGTTTTCGTAATATGGCTGTCTCCTCTCTTTGACCACTGTATGAGTACATACATGGAGCTAATTTTCTTTTCAGGTAGATAAATATGCAACGTAAATATTTAGGCTTTTGTTTCTGAGATCAAAAATTATCTCTTTATTAAAACAGAGAATAAACGAGTCACATAATATTCAAGACAAATGAATGCAAACAATTATTTTCCGATCTCCTATCAAAGAAATATTAATATGTGAATTCAAAACAAATAAATATAAACAAATCCATTACCAACTCGTATCAAAAGACGAGTTGCATCAGATCAAAACAATTAATTACACGGTGCTTTCGAGACTCTTCCGCTTGTATTGTAGCGTAATTTCTTTGTACCTTAAAGGTGTGATGTTAAGCCGAACTTGGATACCCATACAAAGTCGAATGACCGAGCTAAACATCGGTACCAAGTTTATTATGCTACGCGAAATGTAGCTTGAAATATCAGCGTTTCTTCTTAAATAGGTCGTGCGAGAAAGGACAGAAGTGTCCTCCTTGTATATATAGTACATGTATGACGGTAACTTGTAAGCAATGATACGAGCCCCTGTGGGATAAACGAATACAAGGCCGTTTGCTCAAAAGCATTTCAATTTAGATTTCAATATGTTAAAAAAAGTCTAAGTAATATTCTAGCAAATAATGTTGATGAGAAAACGATCTAATACACGTATCGTATGGTTGGTTTATGTAATTGTTGTTATAATGGCCGGGTTAGCTACATATTTACACATACATGGCGCCCAGGTTTATCTATGAAAATAAAACGGGAAAAGACGCAGACTCAAGGTAAACTACTAAAAAAAAGGTAAACTACTAAAAATATTTTTTCATACCCACATTGGCCGGACCCGAGATTGAAACTATGTGGAAGTAGGTGACGTTGCAGTGACCAGAAACGGTTATAGCCTTGGACTACTCAAGCATCCAGGTCACCTTTTATTATTTGTGCTTTAATTTTAAGCATACATTTATCCCATACCAGCACCTTTGATATTTTTATTTTGTATTACAGGAATTAACAACAGGTTAATACATCGGTTTATTATCAGTGCATGTGCATATATTTATGTTATGGCTTGGTCATGAATAGGAATAAGGATATGAATTATTTATTTCAGACTACATTGTCCGTACATCTAAAATAAAATACAGATATACAATATTTCTTTGCTGATATTACTATAAAATGTTAGATTTACTTAGCTTTTTTATTGTCTTAAAATGCATTGTTTTGTAACTAAAGTGTATACTTATTTGTCAGCACTTTGTTGGAGGAAATGGACCAACTGAGAATTACCAAGATTCCATTCAAGCTGATGGTTCACATACTATGCCACCAAGAAAACTTCCAGTGAAGAGAGCTTCTTTACAACAAAATGAAACCATTAATCATACACATAGATGTCTGCATTTGGAAGAAAACACAACTCTGTAAGAACCAAGTAACTCACAGAATATGTCTACCTTTATTCATCTTTTACATATAAAATTTAATAAGAATAATTTCAGAATAAATTGAGACATTAATATTAAAATAAATATGCAAATCTAGCAAGTGAATAAACTAATTATGTCTGAAACGTGTTTCAGTTACATTGCTTATACTTAACAAACATACAGTGTTTATTAAAACTACTTGTTGACTAACATCATTGTATATAAGTATTTATTTCTTACAGATTGAAAAGTCCAGCTATGAATTGTGCATCAGTGGTGTCTACACAGATTGAAGACCCATGTAAGTATTTTAATCACTTATTTTGAAGATTGCAGATGTGGAATGTCTGGTTTATTTCTTTCCACATACATATCATCTGTGTATATAATGAACCCGCAAAATTCAGTCAGTAACCATAAGTTGGTCTCCAATCTGTGCATAGTAACTATTTGTTTTCTTTAATGATACATGCTCATCCTTCTGTAAATAGCAATCTGGTATATCACTGCATGCTTTTTCTACTGTCATTTTTCTAGCAGAAAAGGGGGTATTTAATTTCCATGATTCCACACTCTCCATTGTCACATAGTTTCCCATAAGGGGAGGCACCCAAAAACGAAAGGTCTATATTAACCACAAAGCCACACTCATGAAAATGCCTTGATGCATGCAATTTAAGATACTTCTCTAAAGCAGTGTTCTCGTGTCTTTTACCGTATTCAAGAGTTTTGGTTTTCACATCATTTCTTGCAAATAAACTGCTAATAAACTTTTCACTGGGTTTAGATCTCCTTGATATTACTTTTCCAAAATTTGATGCTGTCTGTTTTTTCTCTCATGAAACCATTGATCAGATAAGGCCTGATTTCTTGTCTGTACATTAGTGTCACATGGATTTATGTACTTTGTGTTCTCATTGATCGGTTTGAACACCTTTGCTAAACACACTGTAGAAGCCCTTGTCACAGATGTATTATCACAGTCCCAAGTTATTTTTTGTAGCTTCTCTCAGGTATTTTGTCTAAATTGAAAAAAAAAAAAATACTTTTCTCATTCTTTCAGGGATATCAGCAATGGATATGCTAGCAGTTGCAGCTGAGAATCAGGATCTAAAGGTCAAAAGGTCAAATAGTTCAAGAGATGCAAGAGCTTCAACTTAAGTGCCATCAAAATATATAGAAATTCAACATTTGAAGAAACTAATTGCCAAAAAAAACTACATTGAGTGTAGCAATTGTAAAGGATAAAGAAAATACACTGAAACAATTGTTTAAATACTAAAAAGAAATCACACATATAAGATTTTTATTGACCTTTCTAGTCCCTACAGAGTGTCCAGTCAAATATGGACCAGGACGATGGGATGGATACAAAAAGCCTTATCCAGGAAGATGGTGCACTCTAGTGGTGTTCCCTTCACTTCATACTAGAGAGATGAGACATGTCCCTTTCATCCACTTTCGGTACTCTAAATGTCAAAGAAATGTGATAAAGTAATCGTGTTAAACAAAGTTGTTTCTGTGTTATGTTAACTTCATATCATTGCGTATTTTAGACATCTATAATTTTTGAACATGGTCTCAATGCACGCCTTATTACTTGTTCTATTTGATGACATTGCATTGCACATTTACATAAATATGTAATAGGAATGATTATGTATCAATTAAACTATGTTGCATCAGTATGATGAATAAAAACAATGTAATGAAACTATATTGTTTGTTGTGTCCATTAAATGTGTCAGTGTATATATCTAAAACATACTGCTTACAGCACTCTGTGAAATACCAGAGGAAGTATTTATACATTATTAATTTGGTTTATACACAACATGTTTCAAAGTTACAATTTGATAACTACAATTAGTAAATCCTCCCAATGATATAAATAAAAATAAAATATTTTAGATACTGTGTTTTGTTTGCCTTCAGTGCTGCTGCGTGAGATTTCTGACATATGTGAACTTAGTATTATAGTACACTGTCTGCCAGCATGGTCATGTAAGTGAATTCACTCATCTAAAAATAAATATTATTTTTTGTAAAACAAAAATAGTATAGCTTATGCAAAGATTATTCAACCAAGATTAATGAATACTTTACACCTTAAATATCATCAAAAAGCTTGCTGAGACCATCCATATATGACATCGCACACCGATGATGATGGGGGTTGGAGTATTTTAAAACGTGTTGACCTCATCCAAATTATCCATTTATGTAACTTAAAATTTAATGTACATCTCAAGCAGTGTGTATATAATGATTTTCTAAAGGAATATGGATGTAGGAAGATCCAAATAAAGTGAATACTCGCCATTTTGAAGTATATGCTATCAAATTGTGAAAAATAGCCCACATTACTGAAACAGTCAGTACCCAGAGTATGATTTATACTTTAAAAGTTGCTATTACTTCAGGGTATTAAAATGCAAGTTCAAACATTAAAAATAGTTCAAAAATAAAATTAAATCTTATCCCTCTTTACATGAGCAGTATGCATCCACAGGTACTCGACGTTAGCTTGATATTAAAAAAAACCCCAATAATCTTAAAGAAAAAGTCATACAGAATAACAAAAATACCTTAGATTACACCCATGATCCGTTCGGCAAATGTTGACGTCAGGAATATTTTAATTTTATGTACGATGCAACAAAGCAACGTCTCTCTCTCTCTCTCTCTCTCTCTCTCTCTCTCTCTCTCTCTCTCTCTCTCTCTCTCTCTCTCTCTCTCTCTCTGTGTGTGTGTGTGTGTGTGTGTGTGTTTCCGGTTCACCGACCGTTTCTGTTTATTTTTGTCCGATGAAAAAAAGATATAAAAAAATAATCAGATTATGTAATTTTTAAGAAAGATTAAGGAACCAGTTTGCAGACACATTATCCTGACACCAGGGTGACCAGTCATAACACTAACCTCTTAATGTTACGTGTCAAGCGGGACATCAGTTAGTACCATTTTTGTAAATCATTGGTATGACTCGACCGGGGATCGAACCCGCGACCTCCCGCATCCAAGGAGGTCGCTCTAACCACTAGGCCACCGGAGCGGTGAAATAATTGGTCAAAAGTCAATTATATGTGCTTAAAATACATTTTGGCTGAGATACGGTGTTAGGTCAATTGGCTTCGCGTTAATGAAATCGTTGTTAATTGACAAGTATATGATACATTGATATACCATGACAATATGAAGGTAATTGAGTATTCGGTTTCATACAATCGACGTCATACATCAATCGATCAAATATCGTTTCGGTTTCATTTTAAAATGTCATTTACTTATCAATTTATCCATAGAACGTAAGTAATTTCAGTAATAGATACAAATATTGAAAGGACAGCGCTTTCAGATTCTTGTTTAAACCGTATAATAGAAGGCTTTTAAAGATTGCTCCCCACTCTTTCCGGATGCATATTTAAAATAGTCTGGAACTTAAGAAAGATAGGAATTTTAACAATAGACATATGAAAAGTGGTAAAGCATACCGCATGTTTTCGCCGAAGGGAACTGGTTCCTTCAACCGTATTTAAAAATGACAGATTCTCGATATTAAATAGTATATAAAATCACAATATAGAAAATTAATTTAAGATTAAGTTCAACAAACCAAAATAGCATAACACGAGGATTGTAATTTTAAGAACATTCATTTTGTTTTCCAGTGCATCAGTTTGTGTCTCAAAAGTTTTAAATAAGGCGAATGCTTATTGTATTTGTTTCAATTTTTACTTAACCGATTACGAAACGGCATAGAAAAAAATAGTAGCATGATGTGCCGTAAAATCAGCGACTGTGTGCTTTTCTGTGCTACCGACGGATTACGTGACAAATGAATTTGCTTTTGCGGTCTTTGCAAATTTGGATGCGTGTAATACGCGAACAAGAACTGTGTACAAGTAATGGAACATATACTGTTTTCTGTATCAATTGAAAGCCTTTAATAATACGAAGAATTGTATAATCAAGCATCCAAATAAATCAGAATTGTATATGGATGTGAGTAATTTGAGACCTAGAGTTGAAGACCAGGAAGAATAAAGGTTTCCTGAGGCGAATAATGCCAATCCCGCTGTATGTTTATTTCTGTCGTTCATTTGCTAGCAGAAGCAATCTAATTAAAATTAGATCTCCACTGTCCTAAGCACAGTGGAGAATCAGAATGCCAGCAGAAGAATATCCCAATAAGGCTACACAAACATATAGACCTTTGTTAACTTTTTTTTACAGAACTGACTACAATACTGGTGGTCATAAAATTAAAGTAATCTAATTTGATTCACTCAGAGTTAAAACTTCTATCATTTTCCAACAAAATTATGTCGTGTGTGATGTTCATGTAAACCAAAGACTGCGTCAATTATTCATGTGGGCGTTTGCAAATTTCCATTACAGTACAAGAAAATACAAGATGCTTTGAGAAGACATAAGTCATCCGGGACATTTTGTCACGTCCGAAGAAGATCTCGGATAAAAATGCTGCCTGTCTATAAATAATAAAGAAATATCCGCCCTCGGGGAAAACTTCGGGTGCGGATATTAATCACTCAAATGCTAGAAAGCCGTACCGACCGCATTTGTTCGCATAAATAAATTTGCTTATTAATTGTTGAAGAAGACGGATAATGATAATGGAAGCACAAGGTACGTGTACCTGCAGAAATGACGAAGCACTTAGCAACACCATGTTATGGAAGATGATTGGAAAGGAACGTGTTATTAGGGAGCTACATTACATATTTTAAAACATTTTCGTTTAAAAAAATATTGATAGGTTGAGAAAATAAATAATAAATGAATTCTTTATGAACTGGAAGCTTATATCATTAGCCTTCCTCGAGATGGAAGTATAGTTGTGTTCATGAGCACAGTTGTGTGTATGCGTGCGTGCGTAAGTGTGTGTATGGTTCAGTATTCAAGTGTTCCGATTGTCATAACAAATTAGTAAATAATCGTACCTTAAATAATCATTACATACTAAACAGTGATTTTGGAGATGAACGAGCTGATTATCAAAATCAAATGCTAGCTATAATAAGACGTGTATGTATGTATGTATGTATGTATGTATGTATGTATGTATGTATGTATGTATGTATGTATGTATGTATGTATGTATGTATGTATGTATGTATGTATGTATGCACGCACGCACGCACGCACGCACGCACGTACGTACGTACGTACGTACGTACGTATGTATGTATGTATGTATGTATGTATGTATGTATGTATGTATGTATGTATGTATGTATGTATGTATGTATGTATGTATATATGTATGTGTGTGTGTGCGCGTGCGTGAGAGAGAGAGAGAGAGAGAGAGAGAGAGAGAGAGAGAGAGAGAGAGAGAGAGAGAGAGAGAGAGAGAGAGAGAGAGAGAGAGAGAGAGAGAGAGAGAGAATTCTGCACCAGTTTGGTCACCACTATTATGACAAGTTTGCAAGGCGCACACGATTAATCATTTCTTTTTTCTTTCCGGCAATCCTGTTGTGTTTCACTACTGGGCGTATACAAGCAAAAGAGCCTACACAAAATGAGAATGGTTGAATCCTCCCTCCCTTTTGAATTCATTAAGTTTGTTGAGTGATCTTTAGTCTTACCAGTGGACTAAGAGACAATGTATTTTGTTCACAATCCAGAAAATGTAACCATCACACACACACACGCGCGCGCGCGCACACACACACACACACGTGTCTTTTATTTCTCTCCTAGACTAGGCGAAGTAACAAGCAAATTAATGGATCTACAAACATTGTACAAACCATAAAATACTACAGCAGAATATTGAGCATAGCTTTCCTGAAAATTCAGATGACAAACAAAAACTTAATGCATCGAATGAATTTTACAAAAGAGTTCATTGGAAAGAGGCTTTATGAAAGAGTATCGTTATTTCATGTCCTTAACAAATAAATAAATTAAATTACTAGTGAATCTCATTTCAAAATAAGCCAATATGTACTATTTTATTTATCCTGTGACTAAAAATAGGATAATTAAATAAAATAGCAAACAGTGAAGTAAAACATACCTTAAAATACATTCCAATGCCTTGGATAACATGTCCTTACAATATTTGTCGTCAAGACGGCACAATCTGTTTTTAAACGACATCAATATTAAACCAAAACATGTCTGTCTTTGTCAACCTGAATAGCAAAGTAGCCATGTGACAAATTAAAACAGGGTGTATTAAAGGGTCCAATGCAATGATTCCTTTTGATGCTAATTTATGAAATATGCTTTGTTTTTTTGTGACAATTCGCAAGGAAACAGCAGGTAGTAAGTAAATTGTCACTTCTGCATGGAAAAGTTTACAAGTGTTTAACAAGCAAAATATATATTTTTTTACAAAATGCAATCTTTAGTGTTGCAAAGACTGTACTAACTGAAAACATGTTTTTTTAAAAAAATTCAAACTTTGAATCACGTTTACAAATAATAGATAACATTTAGACTTTTTATCACTATATATATATATATATATATATATATATATATATATATATATATATATATATATATATATATATATATATATATATATATATATATATATAAATTCATTTATTTATATATTTATTTATTTTCCAGCGACAGACATTTGATCATTATTGCATTGCATTGTCGATCTGAGTGCCTAGAGCTGGGTACTTAAATTATCTACCTACGTATAGCTCAGCAGCCGAGTGTTGGCTGATTGCTATCGGTAAAAGGCGACACTAATTGACGTGTGTCAGTTACAAGTTATTTGAATAACTTAGTACAACCCATAGTGCCAGCCCGTCAAAGTTAACCCTGAAAGAGACAAAACTCTCGAATGTTCGTCTTTTGTCAGCACTCCTTCATCCGGCAGCAGTATCATCTTTGGACTGTCACACTGAATGCTAAAGTTTCTGTTTTACGCTTCCTCGTTGCAAATTTAAGAAATAGGCACTCTCTGCAGAGATATAGGAATAGGGCAAGTTTTAAAAAATAACTATATTGACTTGTAGGGCAATAGCTACACATAATTTCCACGTGGAAAATGTAGTTACCTTAAAGTTTAGACACGAGATTAATAGTATAGGATTAAAGATAATTTAAACCGTAAGGATGCAAACTTGGGGACATCGAAACTACGGAAAGGTTTCTAGTCAGGGTTAGCAGCTAGTATAAAGATGACTGGCAACACAATTATGTCCATTCAAAGGAAATATTAGATTATCTTTCATTTCCTGACCTCATATAGATTCAATTATATGTCAGTAAACTTCGGTAATATTTTTTTAATACGAGACTAAAGATGAGCTACAAGTATTGCATGCAATTAGGACTGTTATTGAATAATTACCATTACAGCAATACTGGGGCCGGCCAAACGCAGTAGTCTACCAAACAATCAGAAAATTTTGCAGGCAACCAGCTACTTTAATCTAGTTGCCCAGGAGACAACCATGGATTGTACAACAAAAATTATAACCAGGAGAAATTAGTCACATAAAGTGGGAGTAACAGATGAAAACGAATTCAACACTGATTCTAACGATTCGCTATCTGAATATAAAGGTTGTCAGAAACAACCAAGAGTAAGTCTTAATGTAATTCAAAGCAATACAATTCTTTATTAACACGCATTGTTGCGTGCCTTAAAATATTTTTTCTACAAATAACAACGATTTTTTTCTCTAAACGTCGAGTTAATTAAACACATGAAGAGTTTTAAATATCTAGAAAAGTATTTAAGATAATCTGTCATAGCTCTTCACCTGTAAGACGCTTTGTGACTCAGTTACATCAAGTGAATTTATGCCGTAGGAGTTTTACTCGGTGACCTGACACAGATCTCAATGATGGCTGTTCTGATTTAAACGTTTATCACCAATTATAACTGAGACAACATTAACAGATTGCTTCATTCAAATTAACATATCTTTCCTGACCGATCTAAATGGCATTGCCGCCTTACCACATCGCGTTGCAAACTATACGGGATCAGTGACATACGTTGAACATCCTTTAACAAAATCAAGATTTGGACACAATTCACACGTTTAATAAAATTGCCAAATAAGGATGTTTGGTTTTATTTCATTCCAATAACGAACCAGACATATTATTTTCCTAAATATATCCTTTGTCTGCACGAAGTTCTCGTATTTCTGCCACCCAAACTGTTGCTCCGAATGTTCATTAAGGTTTCCATTTTACATACATATGATAGACCTAAGAGTTTCATTGTATTACGAACAGTTTTAAACTCATTGGCAAGTGGAGACTAATGTTACAAACTTTTTTGTCCATCTCTATGTATATATTCGTCTGTTTATTTCTCATTTTAGCCAATCATTATTTTATTAAGAATCTCTATTTGATGGAGATTCAGGCGTTTCTGGTAATAAAGAACATGAAAAGCTTACACCACGCACTGGATCTGATTAAAAACGAGCTCTACGTATAATACGTGGATTTGAGAGACATCGAAAATGGTTCACTTTCTTCCAACCTTGGAATTTCATGTCCCCTTATTTGTAGCAACTATTCAGAATAAGCGCTGCAGTCGTGTTAGGAAGGCTTATCGTTACAGACGATATCATCCGAATTATCTGTTTCGCCTTCATAAACGTGAAAGCTGTGATTTGATTAGTGAATCAAAAGCTCAACATAAAACGATCTCCTATCAGTGTCCTTCAAAGCTCCGCCATTTCTGAGATTTTTTATTTTAATCAGTTTGACCACACTATAATCATAATCTGTCCTACGTGAAAATCGGACATCGGCCGCTTAGGGGTCATATTCTAGTGACTTATAAATATTACCATAATCGCTAATTTTATCAGCCAATCAAATGAAGTTTTATACCTTCGCGTTTAGGAGTTTGTTCGGTATGGCTGAATCAATATGTACTGGATGAGTTAATTCTCTTTAAAAGTTCTGAAAGCTACATTTCCATTGGCTAATTCAAAGGCCACCAGAACACGATCCCTAAGCGGTCACTGTCAGATCTTCACGTAGGACAGTGGAAATCTGATTTTAATCAGAATGGTTCTCATCTATTCCGGATTCGTAGCTGATCGAATATATGATATTATGTGCACACTTTCAAAAGACCTTCTGAAAATTCGAATTCAAAAACAAGAAACAATGTTTTCATCTCGAATGTGAATATTACTCCTCAATAAATAAATTTTCATGCAGTGACTGTACACAACAAACTGTCAGAAAAGTTAACGGTATAGTTACGTCGTCTCGTTATTTGTGACATAGATTATAGCCACCGTAATATAGCATTTTTGAGGATGTCTTGAATATTTCTAAGATGTTAAATATGGATATTATTATTTTACTCGAGATTTGAATCACATTAATGGTAGTTGCATGATCATCAGGAATATTTGTCTTACATGTTATACGTGATTTAAAACACTTACAAAAACAAAAGCCACTTTACTGCTAACAAACTATTTCAGACGCAATTACAATATCGAGGCATACAAAAACAACAACTGAGATTCATTTACAAATATTTTCAGCCAATATTTTTTTTTTCTGTTTTAAAGTATCTATGAAGAAATTATATGAGATGATACCAAAGGACATTGTACCGTCCTGATATTCACTAAAATGTGTCACAGTATTTTGATTGCATCGGTCATTGCTAATTTGCAGTAATAGGACTCAAAGCTTTCAACGTCCTCCATTTCCCAGTTCAAACCTGTTATCCAATTATGTTTACGTGATCCGTCTCGCTTCTACAATCTACCTCTATCAAACGCAAAGTTATTGACATCTATTCGTACTTGATCCGTCTCACTTCTACAATATACCTCTGTCAAGCACGAAGCTATTGACATCTTTACGAATGTTAAAGACCAAGCTGAATAACAAGATTGACTAAATAATCTTAGAATTTGTTTTTATTGAGTGCCAATAAAACACTTATAAATGAAGCAGAAGTGCTTCTAAAGTAAGGGATACTGGTTAATGTCAGGAATTGATAACAAGCAAGAAAGCTCCTTACATCAATCAAAAACCTGATAAAACTCCGCCAGTACTACGTTATCAATTCTCAGGCGCACGAGCTGGCGTGACCGTTAAATTATTACAACAAGAAACGTAGATAGTTAATATCGGGAGATTTCAGATATAGCGTAATGTGTGGACTGGTTCCGTATATTCTTTTCCTTTTCCGCTAGTCCAAAAGTTGATACAAGCTGTGAAATGGTAATCAGAACGGACACAATGATACATAAAATTGAGCAAAGGTAACATGCGTCCAAGCAGATAAGTAGTAGCCAAATCGTGATGAAAAAGAGAAATATTTAAACAGTAGACCTAATAATTTCACTTCAGCTTAAAAGTGTGGCACTTTTCATATTTAAAAAAAGATTTTGTATTGTTTAAGTATTTATTGCTCTGTGTACAAGTTAATTCGTTCTTAGAAGAATTTCTTTTCATTGAGTTATAGATTCTTATTTAAAGATAGCATTGAAAACCTACTTCTTTGACTTTGCCTATTAAAATGAACATGACTGATATTTACATTGTAATATATATATATATATATATATATATATATATATATATATATATATATATATATATATATATATATATATATATATATATATATATATATATATATATATTTAAAGATTATCTTCCTGTTTTCCTGGCTCTAATTTGCCTACTGCGGACATACAAAAATTATACCAACATATGAGTGTATACATTGTTTAATATCACCTACCCATATGTAAGACAACACTTTTTTTCTTTTTGGTCCATCCTCCCTCTATTATGGATAATTGACTGAAAATTATGGATTTTTAACATACGGTCAAAGAAATTAATTTATTAAACTAAACTCCAACATTTGTGACCCTTGTTCTTTTTTCAGACTTCGTTAAGCATGAGTCATTTGAACAACGTGTGTCTGTACCATATCTTTTGAATATCTAACTTTATTGAAAGCCTGCCGAATTTGTACTACTGCGTTCGGTCCATTTGCGGTTTCTGGATTTAAAATAGTTAAATTTTAAACGAAACGAAACGATCAGCAAAAGTAAAAGACAAAGTACTACACGACAAAGTAAACCGGCTATAAGTAATTTTCATGATATTGCAAAAACAACACTCATTCAGTTCATTTATTATTATTATTATTATTATTATTATTATTATTATTATTATTATTATTATTATTATTATTATTATTATTATTATTATCAGGAAATACCAGAGCTGTTTTAACATTTTGAAGACACGATTTGGCACTAATGCTATTTTTAATGGTCAGACTTATCTACTCGCTGCTTCCTCAGTTACGTGTTACGTGTGTGTGTGTGTGTGTGTGTGTGTGTGTGTGTGTGTGTGTGTGTGTGTGTGTGTGTGTGTGTGTTAGTCTCTGGATGATTTGTTGTTAAGTTTAGCGGACATAAGCGCTTGAAATACTATTTAGTGCCGAGGCAATGAAAATCGATTGTCTTGCACGCAAATGCATCAGGATAGTGTACCGGGACCAGGCAAGACTTGAACGCGCAACGCAGCGAGTCCAGCATGCTCTAACTCCGCCACTGCGGCTCCTGAAAGTTGATGTAGTATGATTCAACGCAGCTTAAGACTAATGATAATCTACTTGCAAGGTTTGCGTGATGGATGTAATAAAAGCCATAGACTCCGTTTCCACCACATTAGATTCACAATGAAACGACATGTTGATTTACACAAATTATGGGAAGTTAATGGAAAGCTCCACATTCGAAACTCAGCGGCGGACTGGAAGCGTAATTCGAGACCATAAGTAGGTGGAGAATGTTAAAAATACATTATGTATTGGATCAGTTTTGTGTAGGTATTGAGCTTGACACATGTAATAACGCTAATCCTAGTATCACTGGCGATTGGGAAGACTGTATATTATGAAAACCTAAATCTCAATGTCAGTCAAAACAGGTGTAGAAAATACTGCCGATTTATAAGAGAAGAAATGGTCATTGTTTCCTTTAAGGTACAATAAAACAATTTTTTTTAAAAAAAACTTAAGAATCTCTACAGATTAGTAACTCCATTTCGTTGTTGGGTAGTACGTTAAAAGTATATATAAAAATTACAAATGTTTTTTGTTTGTTTGTTTATACCAGGGTTTTCAACCAACTGGCTTGAGTTGTTAAATTCTGAGTTCATGCATGCCATTGGCCAATAAAGATTATATTCAGAGAATAATGTTTGTATTCAGAGGTCTTTTCACAGTCAGAGAGAGAGAGAGAGAGAGAGAGAGAGAGAGAGAGAGAGAGAGAGAGAGAGAGAGAGAGAGAGAGAGAGAGAGAGAGAGAGAGAGAGAGAGAGAGAGAGAGAGAACATTAAATCCTCCCCAAAATCTGTCTTCGGTACGATTGGCCATGGGGTAGTTTTGACTTAAGAAACACCGTTACTTGATCTTCATGCAGTTCCGTCTTTATCTGTAGTAGTGTGCAGAATGTATGATTTCCTGTTGTACGTACAAGGGGGAGATTCTAGTGCAGAAATCATCTATGATATACTTGTTCGAGATAAAGTTTCGATATACTATTTGCACGAGCATCTGCACATTTTTTCATAGCTTTGTTGTTTTTTTATTTTTCTTACTTGTTTTCTTTGTTGCTTTATGTGTTAACGGAAATTCTCATAGTAAGTGACTGTGTGAAATCGGTCCGTTCATGATCCACTTTCTTCTTCACTAAAGTAATATATATATATATATATATATATATATATATATATATATATATATATATATATATATATATATACGACACAATTATTACCGTCACCTATATCAAACATTTGCGATTTTGCAGTTGAAAATCAGGACTGTTACAGATTTTCGAACATTGCGGAGAGGAGGATAGGGTAATGGGGTAATTATTGAAGAATCAGCTTTGTCGTGCCAAACTGATTACGTATTCCGCATTTCCGTGCTCTGACGAGTTTGAAAATGTGCGCATGCCGATGGATATGGTGTCGTATTTGATTAGCGGGTGTATTCAGTGGTGAGAAGGAACATAACCAACAGCGACCGTAGCCGACAGGTGTAAGAGCTACCTTTAAAAGGAACTTTGTTACACAAAACTTCTCGAGTGGCGGGTTCCACTATTCAGTAATCCTTAATATTTCAAACATCAGTCATTCAATTAACCGGTAACACTCTTATGTTTGCTCATGTCCGGTAAAAAGCCTTCTCTTTCCTGCCACCTCGAAAGCTCCAAACAATATATCTAGTAATCGATATCACTCGAATGGCTTACATAGGTCTGGTGTAAAATATTATTTTCTCGAAACCTCTAAATAATTGCCATTTGCCCCTTTAATGCCATTTCTACGGACCATGCCTCAAAAGTATGCCGAAAACTGTCATTCGAACCATTTCGACTATTTACAACCTATGAATGACCCAGAAACTACGAATAATCGAACTATTTTTTTTATTCGTACCTTCTCGGCTCCTACTACACTCAATCCAGTTATAGGAATAACCGAAGTGTTCCGAATAGAATTGATTCTTTTGGGGTATTTCCGGCGAACAAAATATATATTTCTCTAAATTACAGCGCTGACATATGCATGATGCTTAGATTTTGTCTTACATCAATAGCCGAGGCAGTTATGAATGAATAATCCACTTGAGTAATCGTCATACCCCACGTGGTTTGCTCGGGTCCTACGAAAAGCAATCTCTTTCCCATTACATCAAAAACCTCGAAATAACTTAAAACCCGAAAAGAAATATTGGTACTTTCAACAACCAACACTTTGTAGTCAAATTTCTATAATTCGAACAGCATACGCTTAAGTACTCGTCATCATTCACATCAATTGCTCAGGCATGGTCTATAGCATTCTTTTTCTTGCAACAATTAAATCCTGAAACAAATGAAACTTGAAATCGATATTTTGCGACATTAAAAACTTCCTTATTACACTAAAACACGATAACTCTTACAAATTATGTCCAGTCATTAACATCACTCAAATTAACATCTTAGTCCCAGCGTGAAATATTCTCTTTCTCGTAACTTCAAAACCTCGAAACAATGGAAAAGTCAAAGAAAAACAATTCTAAGTTCAAAGCCATGCAAATTTTATATATTCTTACTTTATCTGATAGAACTGAAAACAATGAAATAATAAATTATACATTTTATGATACAATGATGATTACGAAAATATCCATGAAAACTTATTTTTTACCTATAAAATTGATAGTAATATACAAACATTTGTATAAATTTTACTCATTTAGCATCTGCTGGCGATATTTATCAAGGTCACTTTGAGGCAAAGGAAGACAGCGTATAGAAATATTATAAAAATATATTGACTTAAAATGTATTGCGTACCTTACGAGACATTAAGTGTGTACAAACCGCAAAATCAACTTTTGAAAGTTTTGTTCCTGGGTCGTGCAACTTTATTAACTCCGTATTTCATATAGCAGGGTTACACTTTACAAATC
This sequence comes from Potamilus streckersoni, assembly GCA_016746295.1. Classification (NCBI taxonomy): domain Eukaryota; kingdom Metazoa; phylum Mollusca; class Bivalvia; order Unionida; family Unionidae; genus Potamilus; species Potamilus streckersoni. Next base: position 445,963 of record JAEAOA010002325.1, read on the forward strand.
ATACAAAAAACGATCGCTTTTCAAATGTTCAATTATTTTTATATCAGGCGTTACATGATTCTACTCGTCTGATTGACTGATACACTTGCTCTATGTTAGATGTGTAATATTCTAAGTCTTCATTTGCATAAGGTATACAAATAGTTTGCCTATGCAATATGGTCAGTGTGCTTATCATTAACGTTCTTTAACTGACCATGGGCACATGATTTGCAACCGTTCCTTTTTAACAGAATTCAGACGCATCAGCTGCATATAACTCGGCAAATAATCATGGCACGATGTTATGGTTGATTATGTTCTTTTGTTTGGTTCTGTGGCTGCGACGAGCTCTTTGGTTGAACATGATGGTTTCGTGAAGTCAGGTATCTGATGTAATAGTTTACCAGATTGGCTTCAGACTCCCGAATTATTTTGGTTCGGTGTCCTTCACAAGGAATAACGGTATGGCTCTTCTGCTTATTTTATCGGATTCGGTGACTGCGGTGAACTTGACGGTGTCAGGTAATCATCTCCTTTGACCGGACGGTCTATTGTTCCACTGATTGACTTTATGGCTTCCTAGCCCCAAACTGAAGACTTTATTTGCTTTTCTTGGCACGACTTAATAGGTGATTTGGTTGTTTTGTTGGTCACGGTGGCTGATAAGTGTTCCTTATTCAAATCTAAGGATTTCATAAAATCATCTGATATGACGATGTTTCTATAGTTTTCTTTTCTGTGTTGCTTTCGTGGTCTTCATAGTTCTCGGCTGTATTGGTCATCTGTGCTACTCGCTGAATAACATACGGTTCTTTTGTTCCTTGTTACTGTAACAAGTTCCGTAGTCAAACTTGAGGGTTTCGTGTTATCTTCTAATTCGACCTTACATTATCGAGACATTTTGAGCAAGTAAGTCACGTTCAACATCAAAGTCCCAAAAATCTGCAGTCTGAAGCTTAAATTAATCTCAAGAAAGAATCATAAACCTTAAGTAATTTTATACATTTAACGCCTTTAAAAAATTACAGACCTTGACTTACTCCATGTAACCAAATCGGATTTTAAGACTTTGGGCTTAACTTTTGTTTAATTAGAAACTTTATAGGTCTGATTCGAATTTGATTTGATGTAAATTTATTTTTTTAAGATAAGATGTACGAATTTTGTACATCGAAATTATACAGGCGACAATATGGCGTCATGTCGCTTCTGTACTCAACATGTTGCTATTCGCTAATCACAAGGCGACAAAAACATTGTAATCAACATCAGACCATATAAACAGGTAACATCACAGTCTTATCGTCCCAATAAACTTGGTTACAATGGTACAACATTTTAATAGGTACTAAATGATGAGTAGTCAACCTTAAATTACATACATACATACATACATACATACATACATACATACATACATACATACATACATACATACATACATACATACATACATACATACATACATACATACATACATACATACATACATACATACATACATACATACATACTGTCACGAATGCATTCCAGATTTTCAGGAAATGTATAGACTTGGATAGGATTACCGAGTAACCATCGCCGCAAGCAGTGTTAATCGATTATGCACATCGCCGGCTACCCAGATTATAGGATATCCACCAGTCGAAGGGCTTGTAGTCCTCACACCCAGACGTTAACCATTGGTTCAGGGATCAAAAGAAAGCACGCAGGGTGAAAGGGGCGTGTTCTCACCCGCCACGTAGACGGACAAGCGAGAAGACATTGTTAGGTAAGTTTGATTGGGATAGTCCACAGCGATATCCAATCGGAATTAAGGTAGAGGGTTGGAATTAAAACTTAGAGCGAAATTATAGCTTAAATGTGAAGTAAATTTATCAGTATACCTAGGCAGATTATGGGAAGTACATCTTTCCGTTATAAAAATTAAGTATACTCCGGGAAAAGCCACTCATAATTTGTCGGACATCTTAGGACGAGAATTGTAAGAGAAGGAAAAGTTTTAAAATGTCAATAAGCTATTTGCTCGCTTTTTGCAAAACATTACGGCGTCATAATTGTAATTATTAGTAGTATGTATCCTTAATTACTGGTTGCTGTTTATCAGTTTGTGTAATGGAATTATGAGTATGTACTGATGTGAAGCAATTTATTGTTGTATGTATAAGAGTAATTAATACCGTGCTTTTGTTATGTTGTGTTATTATGTTGTATTTTACAAAACAAGAATGTATGCGTATTTCGGTGTGAATGAATGCATGACCGGTGAAATTTAATAGCCTTATCTGACGATAGGCTGTGTGTAATGTGAAATGTGAGCGCTGAGAAAAATAGTGTCTCATCCTTGTGTTTTCACAGGAAGCTTTTTCGGGGACAGAACTTCCAGTGTAAGTTTCGTAGGCCCGAGTCTCTAAGATGGAGACGGAAGTGAGACTAACAGTACAGTCGGAGTCGACAACGTGCAGTCGACATAGAAAAGATGGATAGAAGGGGAGGAGGAAAGTGATCTGGAGGAGTGAATAGAGGAGGAATAATAGAAGGAACTTGGAGGGAGTCAGAGAGGACGAGAGGTAAATTAGGAGATAGAGAGGAATACACCGATGAGTAGAACACAAGGACAGGTGGAAATATCTCAGACTACGAATTAAATGATGCAATAGGCTAGAAAGAGTCGAACTGAGGAAGTGTTTTTGGGTAATTCGAATTATTGGTCATATTGTTATTAAATTGTTATTATTGAATTTCAACCTTTTTGTATCTTTAATCATTTAACCGTCTGCTTTGCTGATTTGGGGCCCTGTGCTGTCATCTAACATTCACTAAATCATGTTGTTGTTGTTGGGCTTAACGCCATTTTCAGCACACAATAGGCTATTCATGTCCGCCAGTATTAATGGTGGAGAAAGAAACCGTGAAATCACAGGAAAGAACCACCGACCCACGAGAAGCTACTGGCAAGCTTTCTCACATATCCACATTCGCCGAATCCTAGACTCGAACACACACAGACAGAGTAGAGATGGCAGTGATCCGTAACGGACAGCGCTTTAGATCACTCGGCCACTCGGGGTCCCCTATTCACTAAATCAATTTCCAAACCAAAATCAATCCTGGGTGGGAATTCTACAATAATCTAGATAAATTTTGGAAGCACCTCACCCCCTATCCTCCACTATCAAAACCTCACAATAGGGCAACCTTTTACACGTAAATACATACATCACACATACAGTGTCCCAGCACTAAATAATATTTCAAGTGCTTATATTCCGCTAAATTTAACAATAAATCATTCAGTGATTTACACACAAACGCACGCACACACACAGGAGGCACACACACACACATACATGCATGCATGCATGCATGCATGCATACATACATACATACATACATACATACATACATACATACATACATACATACATACATACATACATACATACATACATACATACATACATACATACATACATACATACATACATACATACATTTAATTTCCCTATATCTTATAAACTGATGACTTACAATAAAATCTTCAGATCGAAGAGATTACCAGATCAGTATTCCCCGGCTTATGAGCTATAATTAATCCTCAATGTTACGGTGCCTATGTTATCTTGTAGGGTAAGAAGCTTTTCGAATAACTGTTAAATAGCTCATTGCCTATACTATAAACCAAGCATATCAAGGGATGTTAAAACAAATCTTCAACCCAAGGAGTATCACGCCGATAAAAAACGTGTTTTTCTTTCATTAGCATAAATGGTAAATACACGGCTTTGTTTCATGGAAAATATATAGACTTTCCCGCTTTATTGAAGTTAATGAAATAATGTAGAGCAAAAGCAATCTTCGAATTTTTCGCCTTCTGATACTCAATCGGTAAAACTCTAATGCGACTAAAGCATCGTAAAACACTAACTCTGAGAAGCCCATTAGCCTGGAGAGAAAAAAGTCATTTATCAGTTTAATGTATATTTGGAGAACACTATTGATCACTCAAACGCCGATGCCGAGATGATCATCTATGTGGCAAAAATAAGGAATCTGAACTTCACGCGTTTTGTCAAAAGACTAAGCCTAGCTTTTCTCTACTGCATACATAACTAAGCCCGTAAGCATGTAAGTAATATGTTCTGTTTGCAGACGCACTATCGATTTCCACTGTCCGCTATTGATATCAATTGAGCCACGCATTACATTCGTTCTGCTGCAATAGAAATATCAATCTTCCCCAGAAAGTCTGGAAAACGACTGTAGTGATCGGCGTGTCTAATATTCTGCCCCGGTCCGACCCACACTGTCGTGTTCGGATAGCAGTCCTTATCTGTGGATATAATTGAGAACCGGATTGTCATTGTCGGAATGTGGGTGGAAACAGACTGATCTTTCGCCCACGAAAATTTAATAGATTCAAAATCTATCAAAGACATGCAATGCAGAGAGCAAACATGGAAATGTGACATATTGATGAGCCTGTTTATCTCTTGATATTTTACGCCTGCTGGCTTCATTCGTGACAGGTAGACTTAAAAATACACATAAGCTAATTATTTAAGTTTTTTTCAGACGTCGACGTTGTCGCTGGAATATATCATATCAAAGATGTTTTTAACATAAGGATCTAGAGCTAATGTTTTCTTCTCTTGTCTCTTCCCATTCTTCCATTTTATTTAATATCGTTTTCTTGTTGATTTTTTTTTGTTGTTGTTGTTATTTTCATTATTGCTGCCATCATTGTTAAAAAAAAACACCATATATCATGCAGCTTGGAGACATTCAAACAATTGAAACTGTTTAACTAGGCAAGCTGTATTATTACATTTTTAAACGTTGTGAATATTTGTATCAATTTAATGTAAAAGAATCCATCATCTGCAAAAAAGACATTATCGTTCACACCTTCTTTAAAAGAGATACTTAAGTGATATTATTCCATAAATCATGTCTAAGTACAGGTGATTAATGATTTTGAAATATCAGCCATGTTATACTGTGGGTTACCATGTCTTGATACAATACTGACACTGGGGATAACGATTCAATGAGTCACATGCGCTTTAGTTGGCACATCTCTACACCGTATTTATCCAAATGTGCAACAGTGTTGAGTGGTATGTGTCAATGATATAACAGGTTATTCCTGAATGTATATTAGCTTAAAGACGTACGTATATGTTTATGCCATAATTCACCCTAATGTACGTGCGCTATAAACGCATTGCTCCTATTCCACATCCACAATCACGTAAGAGGCTATGGAAGTAAAACACAAAAATAAAAAAAGGAAATAGGGAGAAATTCGACGGTTAATTTTAATCTGTAGGATGAAGTGGAACATGCGTGATCATGCGTGACTTTTCCACTCTCCTCTCCATATTCTCTGTGTCGACCTGGTAAATAGCTGAACCTGAATAATGTCTACCGCAAAGATACCCTTGCTTTGGGGACAGTTGGAATTTTGGTTTATACAAGCTTTCATATCAGCATTTCGATCTCACTGCAAATATTATCGACATAAAGAATACAGTAATATTAAATTCCCCTTTCTTTGATCTGCGTGTCAAATACGATGGGATCAGGCCAAATAAACAAAAAAATAATTTAGGAAAAGTAACCGTGAAAACATTAGTCCATTCTGGAATAAAATTGGAGTGTTGTAAAAAACGAACAAGATGATTTGACAAAGAAAGGGGACAGAGAGTATCCAAAATGTTTCTGCAAAGGTCTGATTGCAAAAAGATCTTACGAAGAGAATATCACATGCATAATAAAGTATACGATTTTTATGATAGTAATGCATGGTGTAACAGAATCTTCCGTTCAATCAACCTATAGCTTAATCAAACGCGTTTACTTTGAATCTTTTCTATCCGCTACGTTTCCCTATCCCACTAAAAATATTTTTACAAAAAAAAAATCGTGTTTTGTTTAATGCAGTACATTATAGTTGTCTGCGGGATGTAAGTACAACATCCGGTATTAAATTTGCCATTACCAGAATGTACCCTTGATTTTGAAAAAATATCGTCATATATGCATATATCAATCGTTAAAACAACCAGAAATTAAAATATATTAAATCAAATATTAAAAACAAATCGATTCAGCTCATCTGTTTGTTTGGTTTGGCTTTTTCGTTTTTTTTAAGAGGGTATTTGGAGGGGGGGTAACGCCATTTTTCAGCACATATAAGCCGAAAGCTATACAAAGCTACCAGTATATCCGAAAAATTTCCGGGAAAAACAAATGACCGACGAGGACAGCTCATCTATTATTTTTATTATCGAACAAAGGGTGTGTAGAGAATACACAATGTCTGACATAATCGCGCAATCCCAACAACGGTTGGAGATTTACAGTCATAGTCTTTTAGAAAATGTACCAAATTTAATAAATTTTCTTTCTAGGCATAGTCCAAAATAAAAAAATAAAAAAAAACAAACAAACTAGTTTTGCAGACTAAGGAGAGAGAGAGAGAGAGAGAGAGAGAGAGAGAGAGAGAGAGAGAGAGAGAGAGAGAGAGAGAGAGAGAACTTTATTTAAAAGATACATTGAAGAGTACCTAAAGATAATACAAATCATCATACAACGAAAACGTTCGCAGTGTTACTACTTGATACATTAAGACTGTAAACACCGGAGAGTTTGAAGGTCATCTTGCTCAATATGTTATATACACTGAGATGTGTGAACTCACAGTTTAATTTTTTAGTAGTATCGACACGTGCTGAAGCCGTGCATGAACTAAACACGTGGAGCAGTTTCCAATTAAATTTAGATTTATTCTTCAGATCAAGGATAAATTAACACATTAAATTTCATAAATTTAATCTCGTTTTGGTATTCTGTCAGATTATAAACCCAACCCACCCACATACACAAACACAGCAAACAGTATAGACATGGTCAGACTAGTTAAAACAATACCTCAAATCATCCAACCTATCAACAGAATACTATGTAATGCCAAACATAAAAAGGAGTCTACCAGTCCACCGGAAATAATATGAAACTAGCAACGTGTAATAGGAGCAGAATCTGTGGTCATTTCCCTCTGTTTTTTATGTTATGTTAAACTACACCCATGTAAGTGAAACATTCGACGATTTGCTGATAATAAACAATGTTTGGCATAATCGTACAATCCCAACAACGGTTGGAGACTTACTGTTATAGTCTTTCAGAAAATGTACCTTTGGCTAATTTACTTTAAATTCAAAGTATTATATTGTTACAAATGACACATTCGGTATTAGATGTCTTATCACAACTTACTGATGTCCTTTCCTTAGTAGCACAAACTGTTCCTCAAATGACAGATATATAATCAAGCTACCCCGGCCCCTCCCTCCCAGCAAGACAAACAGAAATACAGTAAGAACGAAGGATTTTTTTATTTTACATACAGGATCAATTAAAATTTTTTCAATTTAAATTAAAGCAATCGGTTTAGTTAAATCAGTGTATATTGATGGAAAGTGTTGATATATAATACATCACTTTCTACAAGTAAACAAACAATATCCAATCAAAATATAAATTATTAACTGAAGGTCAAAAAAGACATCTGTAGCTGTCATTTAGCTGGTTCAAAATAAAATCACTTTTCAATAAGGAAAAACTGTTCTAGAACAGATGACCAAAAATATATGCACCAGCTACCCTGCTTTCCGAGGACAGCGCTTTTAAAATCTGTTTTGTTTATTTTTGTAATCTTTATGCACTTATGGACAAAGTAATTTTGTATTATTATAACATTAGATTCATGTCCACAAGCAGAGGTAATTATATTATAGTCATCTTAGGTTTAAATTGAAACATTTATAATGAAGATAGTATAGCATTGTAGATGGGGCAGTATAAAAAATAATGTACAATATTTTTATATAGAGAAACGCGAGCACAGTGAGGAATGGGACAAAATATCAGGTCTGGCCCTAGGGCAAGACTAACGAAACAACCGCTTTGGGCCCTGTGCATTCAGGGGCTCCGCGCTGCTGACGGAAATCAACTCCGCAATGCTTGGGGCTCCGCTCATCGTTTGCTGCCTTAGGCCCCGCACACCATAGGGCCGTTTCTGCAAAACACAATCCTATAACGTTCAGCATTTGGTTCCTTAATATAATGTTTTAATATTGCTGTCATCTTGATGACTGACGGTGGGTCAGGAAGTTTATGCCAAGTTATTGCAATGTGACATTATTCACTTTCTAACTCTATTTCGAAGAGGGTTGCCAATTATTTTTCCCGAGAAAAATCTCACGAGAAACAATAAACAGGTAAACCTGTCCTTATTCTGGTAGCATCCAATTAATGCATATCGGATTCCCGTTTGGAGAAATTATTCCATACCTCTAGAGCAAACCAGTATGGTATATATCAATGCTAAATAATGATTTGCAATTACATTTAATTGTTACTGCCCTAACCATGGATATGTATTTTGACACACCTATGAAAAAGATTTAAAATGCCATACGACCGTACAGGGTTCGAAGAAACAATACCGTATGTATTCGGTTATAGAATGATTATAAAATGAGTCCAACAGCAAACTGCGCAGATCCAGATCTTGCGGCGCATAATGCCCCGGAAGATTTGGGCCTGTGCAGTTTGTTAGTGGTTACCAGTAGAACAAACAATATTTCCTCTGGTCTGCATGCGCACTATTTTATTACAGCTCAGATCTGTGTTATTTGCAATTTGACTCTGTATATATGCGAGTAAAAACGGGAAGGCCCAAATGTTAATGTTTTGGTAGCAGGTTTCAGTCTTTCTTCATCACAATACAATTGTAGGTTAGATTTATCCAACCGAGACATTGAGAGCAACAGAATATTGGTTTCTAATTGATTGAAGGTCACCTGACAAATCTGTTGACCCGAGTTAAATTTTGTGAAAAATGTATATTTAAAACAGACTGTAGATTGTATTGGTTAATGAAGGTATTTCGTAGTGAATCTATCATTTGCATAAGTAGCGCCTCTGATTCAAATGAATCAGTTATGACGCAAAAAAATAGAAATAAAGGAGGGAACAACCAAGCCTTGTGGACCACCTGCCGATAGTCTTAGCTATGCAGCTAGGGTAACAAACAAAATGACAAGAGACTCTTTGATAACGTCCAAAATATAGCTTTAAAATTAAAAAATAAAATAAAAAGCAAACAAGGATGTCACTTTCCAATTTTCACCATATTCTTCCTAATTTGTAGACAATGCCTTAGGTCCAGACCATTTTGAAGTCATTACTTACATCACAAAACGCTATTACCAGTCTTAAGTTCAGATATAGGCAGACACTTTACTGATATAAGTGTGTAAGATAGATAAAGTGTAAATGATAGCACTGGAGATAAAATCTTATAGTTTTCAATCTAATCATTAAACGTAGAAAACGGAAAATAATTTGAGTTATTTTAAGGACAGGCAGTTGGTTAGAGTTGTTGTGAAAAACGAACTGTCGGGATAATCGTTGTTAAAAAAGAACTGCATTGGGTCTACACCACGCGAACGAATCTCACTCAAAAGCCAGCCACATTGCTTGTTACTAGTAAATCCCCGTTTGATCATATAAAAGGATTATTTTTAAATGTGTATGGTAATATTTTAGTCTATTTCTGTGAAGAGTTGATAAAGGCTGAGAAATTTCTATTGAACTACACTGAAACAAGTCCACCCTGATACGACACTGTGGATTGTGGCCTTTACGAGCATACCAGCAGATTTTTAAATATATGTTGAAAGAGACTAAAATACAGGTGAGTTACATAAATATGCGATTTTATATGTAGGTGGTCGCTGTTGCAGGTTTAGGTGTTATAGAAATAAGCTAGATTCTTTCAGTGAAATATGGAAACATGGAGTATTAAATTGTCTAACCATTTCGATAGAAGGGTATCCGGATTGTATAACCATGATATTGCACACATATGCAAATAGAAATTATAATAAACAGAAATCCATCCCGTCTCATTAAACGATGCATGAATATAACAAGCTGCTTTATTAAGTATCACCTAATGTGACTTGAAAAATATTATTATTGTTTATATTGGCAGATTTTCTAACTCACAGTTAGAAAAAAAAAGCATAAGAAATGTCAGTAGCCTTCTGCACTAGAAATATGATAGCTAAAGAATTTCGTCTAAAAATGTTAATTAAACTAAATTGTTCTGTGCCATTTTCTTTCTTACCCAGCACATGTCTAATGGCTGATACAATCTGTTCCTGAACGGACTTGAACAAATTGTTTACTGACCCGGAAATGTAAACTATCGAAAACCGGTGCATCACTCACACTGAATATTTTAGACTGAATGTCTTTTGTTATTTGCAACTGGGGACCAGTAATTTTGGAGAAAAGCGAGTAGCTAAGGCCGTTTAATTCACCATTAAGCTGAACTCCTCATGTTTCCATTTGAACAAGCAAGTATAACAAATGTCCACGAAAGTAAGGAATCGAAGTAATTAGATAGCTTATGTATCTCTTTGGTTTATTCTTTTAAAAAGAGATTAAAAATAAACAAATATATTTTTAGAATGTATCTGCAATGATCCTCAATGAAATTTCACAAATAAAACCGATATATCTCTTGGGATGTATTACTCGGCTGAAAAATGATAATTTTCATTTACTCATTAAATCGGTTGCAATGATTTTTCGAACTTTATGTATTTTACTTTTTTAAAACTTGTTACTTTGATTATCAAATATATTTCACATCAAACAGATAAACAAGGTTTAGCATTAAAGGTCTGAAAGTCGTATTAAATAGTGAGGATAGTGTTCATATTATGTTCGAGACTATGTAAGGTTTACATAAAATGCATAAAGTGCGGTAAGATTTATTTCAGGAAACGAAATCATCCAAAACGTCTGAACTATCGAGGCAAACACCGGAACAATACGAATACCCGCATCAGAGACAGGCCCGACGGAAGCGGGAAGGCAACCAGAGATAAATACCCCCGGCTAGGGCCCGTAAAAGAACCCGGCCGAACAACTTTTTAATTTTATAAAATAAAGATTTAAATGGAAAAAAGAGAACAATGAGAGACCTGGGTGTTTCTTAACCCAGGGCCTGTGATCGCTCTCTATGGACCTGATCAGCGAAAAGAATGACAATACATTGAATCAATAATAACAATTATATCACGCAAGAATACATTAGAATTCACCCATTTATGTCTGGCTTGTTGACGACAAACAGCATAATATGAAACAAAGAACCACAGTACTTACATCAACTAATTACGGCAAACGTCATTTATACTACCATTCATATAAGACGATCTCAAATTTACGTTTTGGAAACACTAGAAAGTATTAAATCTTTAATGGGCAAAGGATATGTCACTGTATGTAGCCTGTGCTGGAGATCAAAGACAGTTTAACATTTCAGCCGATGAAAAACGTCGTTGTACAATTAAAATCCCATGCGATTGGTTGATAAAAAAAATGACATCCTTAAAATCAAGTTCGAGACTTCTTCAAGTTGTCGGCAAATCTAATCCCTTGTTGTTTTTTGTTAAGTTACGTGGTCGGAGATTAAAGCAGGAAAGAATTTCTATACATCTTACGATTTACATTAATGTTACTCTTCAACTGGAAATATATCTGTGCTTTGTTTATCTTCGACACAATGGCTGCCTTTGGGCGACCTACTTTGGCGACTTTTACAAAAATGACAAGCAAACGTTTCTTTTTTAATATTCGTGTTTAAACCGCACAGTTACAACTAACATATCGTATCCCACTCAGCATTTACCGACATTACGTTCTCGTCCACTCCCGCTTCAGAGATGGTGTGAATTCTGCCGCCGAAAACAATGTTCGCGAAAAAATATTATTCACGTTCGAGGAAGAATGTTCTCGTGTTAACAACTGTTTTGCCTAAAAACACATATGGACTGTCGAATGGATGACGTACCTCCAAATGTCTTTGTATGGAAATGCAAACTCGCAGAAAAAATAAACGTCGGTAGCTGAGAGCGCAACTTATCGTATTTTTTTAAAAGCTATTGTGAGGAAGAACGGCTTGAAACATGCATAGGCATAATAAATTTGATCTAAAATATAAAAGAAGAGGCTAATGACTCTCGTTTCTGATATAATATGAAAATATGTTGAGTAAAACAGACTCTTCATTTTACTGGAATACAGGTTTGTTCATTCGTTCATTCTTTCATCCAACAACACATACTTATAGACAGATAACTAGATAATAGAAGATACTCTCAATGAAAGGCAACGAAATTCATATAATTGCAGGAAGGGAAGATAACGCTTACTCGTATCAAATGCCTGGAGCTTGAGGGACCGTTCAAATGGTGTCATCAAGTTAGCAGTCTCGATGGTATATACCAGAAGGATATTTGTCAAATGTTCGCTGCTGTCATTAGATTTGTGTTCTTAAATATATTAGAATAATATAATGTTTAAAAGAAACGAACAATGTTACAATTAACTAATTAAAAGAACTTGAATTATTATATTAAGAAAAAAACATCCTTCTAGGATGTTTTACATTCCTATTGAGGTACAGCAAAATCCAATAATATAATTTCATAAAAAGAGATTGGAAATGCTGGAGAAAAAAGACGGAGGCATAGCGTTGGTGAGATGAATTAGGTGAATTCGCTATTAAGTCATCCTATTTCTGAAAAGAAGAAGAAGAAGAAGAAGAAGAAAAAAAACTAAATGACAAAAAAAAAAAAAAACAACAAAACAATGGAAGCATTGGGTTAGAAGGATGGTTTGGGTAAATTCGCTATTAAGCCAGTCAATAGCTGAATTATAGGCATATGATATTGTACTGAGCTTTGGCGATGTGAGATTTATCGATTTTAAACTTCCAAAGAACTTCAGTAAAGTCTGTGTACTAAATGGCAGACTTTCTGATGGTCTGAATTAATTACCATCTTAGACTATAAAATTGTTTAACGCACTCACTTTTTAGACAACGATAGCAGAATTTCTGAAACCAATGCTCACAATTTTATATCGACATAATTTTAAATCGGAGAAACTGACATCTATAGTTTTGTAACACTTGAAGAATGCCCATGCATCTATTTTTGCCTGTTAGAAGTTATCTCCCCTTTATGACATGCTTGCGGCGACATACATGTGCATGTGTTTATCTAATTTCTCGACTAGTTCAGGATTTTGTACATTATCCGTAGCAGTGTGAGTCACTCTCGACATTCTGACGGAAAGCTATTGAAACACGTGTACTTCACAATGGAATCTATCCGGCGACCTAATCCCACTAACTAGCTATGGCTAGCTAGCCCCAGGCGCAGTCTGACAGTCAAGCCGAATAACCGCCAAATCCCAAACCGCGAGAGATTGATTGTTCAGCGACCGCTTAGGCAGTTTGATTTATACCCTTTTTCTCGGGGGAAGTTTTGAAGTACAGCACAGCAGAATAAAGCTGGCTCTGACTGACCAAAGGTCAAAGCTCCCGAATAACGCCAGATGAAACTTTCTCTGATGATTTCTAGTAATTGCCTTTTGTAAGGTGTAATGGAATTTCAACCCGATTGTCGCTAGCTGAAGGTAACAATAGATCAGGCTGTCAGTCTCACTTGCAGTCCCATTTCTTCCTTTAATTTATTCAACAGTTCGAGTTAGACAACAAAGATCATATAATAGTCAATGTCAACACAGTTTTTAAAAAGCCAGGAAACGCGCGCGCATGTGTGATAACATTCTAGTCTCTTTACTTAAAGAAAAAAGAAATGTAATTAGTTGATTTCCTCTTTTCGCTTGTTGAACGAAAGGGTGTTTTACAAAATTATATCAGGTTTATCTTATCGTGGAAGAATGAATACAATATATCGATTTATATTATGTGTATAAAAAAAAATAAAACAAGAGTACAAAACTAAATCACCATATTTTTACAATTAGCTTCCCAACATTTAAGAACTGTTAGAAATAGTAAAGAATACACATATATACAAGGATCGGCTGTTGTGCTCGTGCGATCTTTCTGCGTGCATGTGATTTCGCGTTCGTGATTATGATAAATAGCTCCCCCATTGATACCTTTAGGCAACATTCTCAAATATTTTCAATACAAATCTACCTGTCCACGAAATATGAAATGAACTAGTGACAGATCGTACTCTCGAGAATTGATGTTTTCCTCTTTATCTTGGATTAGTCTTCGGAATTGGATAAAACTTTATGATCGGTCATCAAACGCTAGTAGTTTTGAAATCAATTAATAATAATTTACTTTGGAAACTCGATGTTTTGCCAAAACTAAGTCAATATTTTCAAAACAAATTAGCCTGATAGAGAGTAAATGGTGCAGGACTTATTTTTCGACAAAAATCGAGAACAGAAATCTTAATCGATTAATAGGTCATTTGACACAAAGTGACTGATTCTCGACCAGCTCAGTTATTCGAATATCAGTATCTCAGACAATGTCATGCACTATCGAGTACCTATTAGTCGCCGGTTTAACAATGTTTCAGGTGGTGACAGAAACCAAGGGCTTGAGTCAGTGAGACATTTATTTTATGTGTAAGGTTCGGTGGATTTTAAATGTAAATTTGACAATTGTAGTCATATCGCTACAACTTCTACGGTGTAGTAGTAGTTTATGGTAATGTCGGTACTGGAGCATCATGTCGCAGACATGTAACATCATGTCCCACTCAGTCACATTACCCTGACACCAGGCCGACCTGTCATAACACTAACCTCTTAATACTGAGCGCAAAGCGAGGTAGCTGCTTGTATCATTGTCAAGTGTTTGGTATGACTCGATCAAGGTACGAATATGCGACTTCCCGCCCTAACCACTTAGGCCACCGAGCAGTGTCACGAACTTATTACTTCAAGTATATTATTTAGACTGAAAAACATATTGAGTTTATTAGATGCAACTCTGAACAAACCTGATGAATTAAACAGACAATTAAACTCTCCGCAATCCGTCGCTTACTGTCAAAGCTAGAAAATATTTAATAAATGATTAGAATTATTTACTGGGGGTCCCGAGAGGCCGAGTTGTCTAAAGCGCTGTTCGTTACTGATCATTTCCTCTGTCTGCGTTGGTTCGAGTCTAGGATTCGGCGAATGTAGATATGTGGAAATGTTTGTCGGTGGTTCTTGTGATTCCCGGTTTCTTCCTCCACCATTAATACTGACCACCATTTATAGCCTATTGTGTGCTGTAAAATGGCGTTAAGCCCAACAGTAACAACAGCATAATCGTTTACTCGTTTATAGAGAAGTGTTTTGCACGTTTATTGCTCAAAAGCATTTAGTTTTATAAAAAAAAAAAAAAAAGATAAGATAACCGTGTTTAAATGAGTAACATTGAAGCGAGAGAGAGAGAGAGAGAGAGAGAGAGAGAGAGAGAGAGAGAGAGAGAGAGAGAGAGAGAGAGAGAGAGAGAGAGAGAGAGAGAGGGTAAAGCCTTGAAATATAAAATAGATTCAGATGGTTATATCGACATTCGGATATGTTTCATCTTTTGGACCAATGTCCTTCGTAGTGTCTAGTATTGTTATAAACAAAACAGGCAGCGCAGATTTTAGCTCGTGTATATACCTCGTGCGTCTGTCTGACTTTTCGTTGATCTGATCTTGTTCTTGTACCAAATCTGCAAGCTCCTTATTACAATGACACGTTTTGTTAACCAACAGCTTAATTTTACTCTCTAAAAATAGTATAAATTTGCATTTCTTCTTACAATTCAAGTAGAAATTTAAATGTAAAAAGTAAACAAAAAATTGTAAATGTAGGAATCATTTCTTGGTAGCCATCGGGTTTAGGATGGATAGAGGGGGTGAAGAAATTTATCGTGGAACTCGAGACGTTTGCATCTCACTTGAACAAAAGACATGGCCTCGTTGTAAATAAAGTCGAACATGTATATACATCACAAAGTTCCAGAACTCATGAACTGTTGTCGCCATTTAGCCTGCAGAACCATAGGTGTTTTCTCTGAAACTTAAAATCTCGAGATCGAGTCAACACAATGGTAACGTGCCACACACCCACCGCAGCCCGTATTGTTGTTGTGGATTTTAAAGATAGGCAATACATGTCGGTTTGTATTACTGGCGGAGAAAAATCAGGGAAAACTTCGGAAAGAACCACCGACCCACGGGAAGCTACTGGCAGGCCTTCTCGCGTACTCACATTGGCTGAGCTCGAGACTCGAACCCTCGCAGGCAGAGCTGAGATGGCAGTGATCCGCGCTTTAGATCACTCGGCCATTCATGGTTCTCAGGCTGTGGTATTACTGTAAAACCTAGAAATATTGTACATTTTAAGATTAACAGCGTTTTATAAAACAACAACACATCAGTAGCAACAACAGCACAGTCTTTATTTGTAGATTTGTTTTGGTTTTAAGGTGAAAACAGTCTTAACAAATTTGAAAACTGTATAGTTGAAAATGAATATTTAATCCATTATTTTCCTATTTACCAATACACCACAGAAAGGGTGAGTCACCCGCCAAGATTTTACACGGCTAGTATAGTTTTTATTTTGTGAAAATCTCTCCCAGGAAGACTGCTGCCAAGGCAAAAAGAGAGACACGGTGCCAATTATTGATAATAAATTGTATACCCTTCGTATCCAAACATAAGTCACGACAGCTTCTAGAAAACATTACATCCGTATACCGTGACTCGGTTGATGCTAGCTACAAAACAGGTGCACGTATAATGTCTTTCGAGGGGATTACTTGGAAACTTTATTTAGATTTTGGTATTTCTTGTAGAAATTGTACAGCTGACTTGCAGATGGTAAGATACGATACCCTTCTCTGGATTGTTGAACTGGATATAGAAGGTATATAGAGATATGCCTGTCTAAATCTTTCCTGTAGATAAGAGAAACAAATAGCCACGAAACTGTATGCAAATTCCTACAGGTCTGGAATAAAATTATTTTCATAATCAGTCTGAAAATAAATGGCAAATATTTAATTTATCTAGGTGTCTGTCTGTGTGTGTGTGTGCGTGTGTGTGTGGATAACTTCGCAATTGGTAAAATAAAAGAGTGCAATTATATTTATTTTACGCATTAATAAATCAGCATTGCTTAGCTAATGGGTTAATAACAGACACTGTCTCTAATTGTTGATCAGATAGTGTGGAATAAGTAAATGAGATATTATTTTCTAAATTTGTTATTTCATGTATTTGCTTGCGCAGTATAGATATATTATTTATTATACATAATCACGATGGATTGAACTCCTTAAATCTTTACTATTTGATAAACTTGATAACTATTCTAGACAGTTCGGTTATTTGATAATTAATCAAGACGGGCCGATTATTTGGTCTTAAATACCTTTTCGTCAAGACACTGCTCGTTAACGGCCAAAGGATAAAGTTCTTACAATCTGTAGAGCAAGCCGTGGTTAGCGTACAGGACTTGCAGTCAGTGGGTATATAGTTCTAATAAGTTAGTAAGGCGCTAGTGGACTCTCGAATTGCTACTCGAGAACGAGAAAAAATATGAACCTGGATAAAATAACTGACCTCGAATGGCGGCCAAATACTCTTGCATGTCCCGACAAAGGGATTTGAACTTGCAACCGTAAAGACTGCTAATTGAGTGTGCTACTACTGCAAAATCCAGGAACATACTTAATCGTCTTTAATAAAATCTCGTACACAGTATATTTTAATAAACATTGGATTTCATGACATTCCTCAAAATCTCGCAAACATCAAGTATTGTGTTTGATGTTTTTTTCTTTTGCAGAAATGAGCAATACAACTTAATAGAAATATAAATACATGGGCTTCAATAACCATCCTTGTTTTGATACTTTGACGACGGAGACCAACAAAATATTTTTTTCAGAAGAAACGTACATTGTTCAGCTAATTTTTCTTTATATGTTAAAGAAGACAGACACGGGGCTTCATCCGTAGGATGATCTTGTCTCTAATGCAATATAATCCCTCTCAGTATTTGATACACGCACACACAAACAAGCCTAACCGACCGTCATTCTAAAATCACGTGAAAAACTGCTTATTTTTGGATTTACGATTTAAGACTGATATCGATGACGACTTCTACATCACTTATATACGAAAAAGACCTTTATATTATCTAAAACCTTGCATTTCGTCCTAGAACACACACACACACACACATACACGCACACACAATATCGTTTAGCGTAGCCTCTAAGGATGAACTTGCTCTCACCGCAAAAATTGTTACACTAACATTGAAGTCAGAATTATTCTCTCTAGTCCGCCTTTATCAATAACTTCCAAAAATATGTTTTGATGACATTTATTCCAAATGGTCCAAGATTTCCCAAAATTTGTATCTGGCTTGTCTCTACTTTGTCGCTTTCTCCACTTAACCATACATTGACATACTTGTTGGACAGTATATCGTACTATATGGAACGTGCTGCACATAGTGTGATGTACACACATTATGTTCGGATACGTCGCATGTGCATGGCTGCAGTTATAAAAATGGCACAAGTTTTTAAGGGAAACCATTTAAATAATATGCATGGTAATCCAATTTTAAAAAATCTACTTACACCTACAAACAGCCATCGTTCTAATCCAGTGAGAGTTTACCTCCCTATCACCTTTTTCTCATTTTCCTCGAGTCTCAAAAACTCACCCACAGTACTCTTTTGGAGTAAAAGAGGATAATATGGAGAGACATCGTCCTGGGGTTACAACGCTAGCTGTCTGGAAAAGAAGATGGCTGTTTAGCCTAACCATGCATATTCTATTTTGAGCCTTATGCGGGGGCAAGCCCAAGAAAACTTTCTGACACATGTCCTAATTAAACGCACATCAATTGTAGGTCAAAATGCATGTTAAGTCAGAAATGGCGTTAAGTCTCAAAGTGCACCATACATGATAATCAAGTGCGTAACAAGTGAAAACACATTTGAAAGAAGATACAATGTAAGAATATGTTAAATACATTGACTATAAATATATCATTTATCTTTTCTGTTAAAATTGTTCAAAATATCAAAATAGCATCAAAGACGTCATCACAAAATTTCTTGGTCTAAAAATGTACCCTCTGTTCCAGGCAACGTCGGTTTAAAAAAATGCTTTTATCGCAAAAATACCTCTCTTACCAATTCCTCATAAATAGTTCGTAGCTGGACACTGAAGTGGACATCTCAGACTGCTTTCGTGTAATTATCAAGCATTTGACGTCTTAGAGATAATCCAACTTTGAAACCGACGCATGTCCCCAGGCACACTTTTACGGACGGACACGATTACATATTTCCCATCTTCGAAGGCGCGGGAAGACAGTTTCCAAAATAAAACCTGATGACCTGGTAACTCATTCATTTTTCGATGTAAACCTGTATTGACACAAACCACGACGACAGGACCGTCACGTCCACCAAAGACAAATGGATAATTTAACTTTAAGTTGGCCAAGTGTTTAGTTGTCAGGGAGAGCCTACATAGGATGAATATACAATTAACACCCTTTATTCTATGTGGCGAACTATATAGTTGGGTTGGGGTGCTCCCAATATTTTATATAAACTATTATAGAAATCCCAAGAGGCTCTATTTTGTTGGAAGTTAAATTTAGTGAAAGAGAGATGTAGAAGCTCCGACCCTACAGTCGGAAATGCCGAAGGATACGTTAGATGGTTAAATAAACAAAGAGGTTGAAATTTAATGAATAACAGTTTAATAAAAAATTCAATTATCAAATGACTAATTTCCAATTATACCCCTTCCGATCGACCCTTCAATAAGCTTATAACAGCACTTCATTAGCAGTGTGAGATTGATTCCCACCTGTCCTTGTATTTCTACTCATCTGTTGTATCCTTTCTCTCTAATTTCTCCAAATTCATTCTCCTCTTCCTTCTAGACCTTTCTAAAAATTTCTTCTCCTTCTCCTCCTCGATTTTCTCTAGACTCATCCTTCTCCTCCAATTCTCCCCACTACCACGACTACACTTCTGTAGACTTAGACTGTCTCGGCTAACGTCTCAAATCTGTCTCCAACTCTTGAAGACTTGGACCCCAATGGAACCGGAAGTTTTTTGTCCCCTCCAAAGCTTCCTAGGAAAACACAAGGATGGTGTAATCTTTCACCATAGCCCTCTCATCTCACAATACACACAACCTATCATCAGATAACAGCTATTAAATTTCTTCGGTCACGCATTCGTTCACATCGAGATACCCATACGTTCTTGTATGGTAAAACAAACGTTATAATACAGTACGGTAAAAATTATTTCTTATACGTACATCAATAAAATCCGTCACATCAGTACGTATTCATAATCCCGTTATACTAAACACTATCACAATAATAAGACGCATTTCTTTATCTTGCAATTCATATAAAATGCGCAAATATTCAAATATCCATGCTTTGATATATGCATATGTCCATAGTAACTAATCTTATATACTTCAACCATGTTTCCAAAGTCATGCATTTATAAATTCTTACACAACATATTAATAAATGCACTGGTTTACTACGAAATATTCTAACAACAAATTACAAAATTAATTCGGACCACAAGCTAACAACCTACATAATTCCACCTCGCATGTAATAATTCTTTACGTAACGTTCAAGTCCATTTCTTAAATACGCACGTAAATAAAACACTACAAAAGATAATTAAACATACTAAACGATTCTAGTAATTAAGTATACATACTAAAAATAATTAAGCTGCCGTAATATTTTCAAAAAATTGAGCAAATAACTTACTGACCTTTTCGAAGCGTTGTCTTTCTTCAGAATCAACCTCCAAGTTTTGCCACAAAGTAATGAGTGGCTTCTTTCTCGGAGTAAACCCTATTGATCTACAATCCTTCCAGACGAATACTAACTTACATTTATGATTTCGGAAGGTACGATTCTGGTCTGAATTCTAACCACCCCCTCTATCTCAATTTTAATTTGATATCGCTGTGGACAAAGCCAATCAAATTTCGTGGTCAATGCCCGTCTCACTGCCCGTCAACGTGGGGACGGATAAGAACACGCCCCAATTACTCCGTGAACTTTCCTTTTGATTCTTGGACTAACCTTTAACATATAGGCGTGACAACGGCAAGTTTTTGCTAAGTGATACGACCCGTCGCCTTTGCCGACACAAGTTTCTGCTCTCTGGCTGGTCATGGTAACCCTACGCAAGAGTAAAATACTAACTCCGCGGAAATCTTTAGAGATCAAACACAAGGCCGATGTAATATTCGTAATATTCCCTAGAGAGGTAAATTATAGTTTATACAAGACTTTACCTGGGTGTTCATCAAACGTGACAACCTGCATTCGGTAATCTATTGGACTAAAGTCGGTCAACATTCTAAGCCGTGATTTTTGTTGGTTTGTGTCATTCTTTATTTGTTTAAACATAAATGGATCGAGTTGCACTGGTATTTTCTATCTTTTTCTATCGAAACTGGATAAATCAGTTTCCGTTAGTAAGAATGATGCTGAAAGTTAACAATTAAATGAAAATATTGTATTATTAATGTTACTAAGAAAAAGTACGCTTTAGAAAAATATGGTCTACAATGTTTATTTTCATCCCTGTATTACCGAGTGGTCTTTGCATGCCACTTGACATCTAACTTCTGTCTGCGTTGGTTCGATTCTCGGCTCAACCATTATGGGCATATGAGAAATCTTGATAGTAGCTTTCTGGGGGCGGTGGTTCTTTCGGGATTTTCCAGGTTTCTTTCTCCACCAAATATGCTAGCGGTCATGGAAAGCCTCTCATGTACATGTTCAGCTAACCTTTCGATTCACCAATCAAATTACAACTTTCACATTTACGAAACTTCATTAGGAATATGTCGTTTTCTTACTATTACTCTATCACTATATGCAGTACCTTTATCAATGTGGGATATGCCCATTAAAAGTAGATCTCGATTTTAACAGGACTGAATAGACAGTTCATTTATGAAAATAACCTGACTGTCAACTTATATAACCACTTTTTTGAAAGGTTTGGCTACATCCGAACATCCTTTAAACATTTGCATAATTAAGCAGAAAATGCAATCGTTATCAGATTATGTCGAGTAAAAGCTACTTTAGCCCTCCAAATTGGGGTCGAGACAAATTATAAAGATAATCTTTTATCAACATGATCTTAACTGGATTACTGATTTCATACAATGAGTAATTTAATTTCATGTAAATTTAAAACTTTGCTACTGATACCTTCAAACGACAGGTCTGCATCTTAAAGTAAGTGCGCGTGTGATTATATATATATATATATATATATATATATATATATATATATATATATATATATATATATATATATATATATATATGTATGTATGTATCCGTTCGTTAAAAGTAACACAAAGAAAAGAGCGAATACAACAAGGTTTGTAAATGTTAACAAAAATAATTTATTTACCTAGAAAACAGGATGAAAAGGTAAAAATTTAAAACAAGACTTTCGATTTACGAGGAAGATCCAAAATGTTGTCCTAAAATTGTGAAAACATAAGTCCTGTAAATAAACAGTTCTAAATTGACGTAGTCTGAATCTCAAGCCCGTTCCAAAATGGAGGATGATGACGTCAGACGAAGGCCAACACAAATGTCCAGAATTTTCTCTGTGAATCACAAACTGTATTGCTCTGTTCCAATTTAGAAATAATTTTTCAGAAAATGTCTCTATCCAAAGCCATTTGTGTAGTTCTCCAGGGAAAATAATTATTCTTTTAAAA
The DNA here is from genome assembly GCA_016746295.1 of Potamilus streckersoni. Taxonomy (NCBI): domain Eukaryota; kingdom Metazoa; phylum Mollusca; class Bivalvia; order Unionida; family Unionidae; genus Potamilus; species Potamilus streckersoni. Next base: position 468,696 of record JAEAOA010002325.1, read on the forward strand.
GTAGACGAAGTACAGCTATCACCAATAACAAAACATATTCTTCATACGTACTAACGAACAACTCTTTCCAGCACAAGAATACCTTCTTAAGGTATTAAAAACTCTACAAGATGTTATGATTTAACTTTCTAAGATCTTAAAATATGACTCTCCACTATGATTATTTTGCAGGTACGTGAGTATTTAAAGCAAACTAATACGCCATTTAATGTACACATACACAAAGGACACGTGACGATTTCGAAATCACACCATGCATTACTAAAGCGTAAACGGATATAATTAAAAATGACATAGGTCACAGCTAATCATTTTCATTGCTCTTTCTGACTGTTTACCTAATGCAAAAAACTGTTATAGAAAATTGTGCTTACGCGAGTCACATTTACGTTTTAAATAAATACGGTTTTAAACAAAACATCAAACTCTGCAAATTATAATCATAAAAATAACTATATATGATATGAAATGAAATAATGTGTTTTATATTGTGTATTTATCCTCTGTAAGATGTATGAATTCTAGACTATTTCTGCGGAAATTGAAAGAAAAAATGGAATCCAACCGATTTGTGATATCTAGACTACAGGGATCTTGTCATGAAACGATGCCTTCTTTGACTGTGCGTCTGTCACTACTTGCATGTGATTCTTACATTATAGGTGTCGATCAAAGTTCGATGATGAGCGAGATGAAACTTTACGATTTACATTGATAAATTTAGCACTGCCGATGGAGATATAACAAATAGGTCACCTGCGCTGATACGGATTATTATCGTACAAGATATTCAACATGCAGCTCTGCACTTAAAAGATGACATCATAATTTTAAGCTTACCCAATACACACTTGGTTTTGGCGAAAACATTTCATTATTACATTGGTTCGTTGGTTTTAATCGCCGCTTAAAGGACTTATACCGATTTAGTAAACCGAGCTGGCCTGAGTGGGTAACGACATTTTGACCACAAACCCCAAACTTTACAAATTGAGCTACCATGAATCCCTCGTTTTTATGTATGCACACAAAGTATCGTGACTATACATAATAATATTATGCGAAGAGAATTTCCAGGAATAAGGCCATTTCTTCCTTTAGAATGTTGACTAACGAAACTATTTCAGATATTCTTCAGCGATAACACAATTTTAAAATAATGTTTGTGGTGCACATGCTTGACACCATTATCATTTAGGATAAAGAAGACATCATTAAAATGCTTTCGTGAAAACCCCGTGTCATAATGTAATCCATTCAACGTGAGTAATGGCGAGAACATTTTAAAGACAGTCAATGTGGCAGCCATATTTTATGTACGACTGGGACCATTTTCATTGAGGACCAGCTAGGTTATCAAAAGAAGTCTATTGGTGAATGCACAATCTATCTGGGAAGAGAAGAGATAGCAATATTTACAACAGACGACTTTTCATCCAGGAGTAGCAATACAAGATTTTCAAGATGGCTGTTGCGTTGTCCACATTGAACATCAGATCAGTACTATTTTCATTTAAAACAACTAGCCATCATAACAAGTCTTTTATTGAATACCTCCTGTTGATATGCTATTCGTTCAGGAGGAGTAACTCGATTTTCAAGACGACCGCTGTTGTGGCGGCCATACTGGATGTCATGTTGGCACCATATTTTTACAGTGTTCATGCAATCTTTAAAATATAATTCCACTACTTTTCTAACATCACCAATTTCAATAAAATGCGTAAATTTACTACCTTAATTACTGACCTAAAACATTTAACACAAAACCATATTTTACAGATGGCTTTGGGCATACTTAATCATATCGGATAGGTCATTCTCGTTTGAGTGCATCGACTTCAATGATTTTCAATGGCAGTAAGATCGCTGGATGCAGTCTGACTACGAAGTTTTATGGGAACCTACTCTAATTTATCCATCGTCGAAGTTGTGTAAGTTGGTAAAACTTTCGCGTCAACAAATGAAAATGTGACCAGATAATGCAAAATAATCAAATTCCATGACCTTTAATGCATTTTGAATGACTTGCAAAATTTCAGTACTGTTCAAAGCCCCTGAAATACTTTTCTGTAATTTAAATTTTTTTTCCAGGATTTCCATGACTTCATGAACCCTGCTTTTAAGACCAACAGGACATCCTGAGAAGTCTTCTGTTGAAAACCCCATGTCAATATGACTTTCTGCTCCGGTAGATTTTTAAGATGATTTGCATGATGGTCATATTGGATAACATAATGGAACCAATTTCACTTGGGACCAGCTAAACATCATAAGAAACCTTTAGCTGACATGACCATCCACGTACAAGTAGTAGCAATACAAAAACATTTTCAAGATGGCCACAGATACTGCATATCATTTGGTACCATTTTCATTTATATCCAACTAAATATTGTAAGAAGTCCTTTATTTAAAACCCCATGATCATATGGCCATCCATTTAGGAGTAGTAGTTGTAAGATTTTAAAGATGACCGCAGTTTTGGCCGTATTGAAAGTCTGTAAATCACCGTTTTCGTTTGGTGAAAACCCCATTCTAATATAAGTATCTATTCTGGAGAAGCAGTGATACCGTAGTTTTCAAAATTTATGCCGTGGCGGCCATTATTGTATATCCAATCCTAACCATGTTCATTTAGGACCGACGAGAGCAATGGATGTATGCGTGTATAAAGTTTCAAAGCAATTCTCCAAGTAGTTTAGGCGGAATAGCGAAAACAATCTGTGTTAACGGACGACAGACAACAACCATCCTATTAGCTCGTCTGGTCTAAGACCAGTAGGGCTAAAATTGTAGAAATTTTCTTAAACATTGTTAACATTAAAGTCTAATCAGGTCATCTGCGGATGCACCCCCCCCAAAAAAAAACCATTCTTAATAATTTTATGTCTACATCAATTGGTTTTTGTTTGATCAAATAAAAGAATTCTTCCAATATCCAAAAGTGGAAGTGCTGACAAATACATTGTAAAGTGGTCTAAATAACCAGGAAATCCAAATGAATGTATATAAATATAACTATCAAATTTCATTTGTCTGGCTCAAAATAATCCCAGAAGTTAAATTATGTGTATAAACCGATTAAGAAAACGTGCAGTAATGGCCTCAAAATCTATCCAGATACAAATATACAAGCCGAATTTGTCCCCTAAATAATAGTTTCGCAAAGTAGCAAACGAGCTTATCAGGACGAATAGGATCAAATCATGTTATAGCCACAAACGGTGGAGGGGGAAGAGAAAACGTGTCCATTTTTTCGTTTAAGTAGTTACTAGCATTCAAATAACTAGACGCAGCTCCTTGAGGTCATCCAATTCACTCCGAATTAAAGTTTTGATATTTCAAGGGTGCATTGTCTGAAACTGTGCAGAAAAATAAATCATAAAAAATAGCATCTACATTACACGATCTTTTGTTTGTTGGTACATTTGTCAGTAAAAACTATACGATTATTCCAAAGGGTTAAAAACAATACGGGGGTAAACCGAATGTCTGAAACGCCTGGCCTATGCAGTTAACTACCAATTGCGATATAATAATATGCTAGTGACTGACAAACTGTCACGAAAAAAAAAACCAAAACAAAACAAAACAAAACAGGTTTTAAAACGCGGTTAAAAAAACAACAATTAACTAGAGATTGCTTTTTAGCATTTTAATATTTCGAAATAAAATATTTGGTCATGTATCAGGAGAAAGTTACCTGACGAGATCTAAAATGCTGGAGTCTTCTAGCAGAAATTGTGTTTTGTACAAAATTATTCGACCAGGAATTGAGTGAATTTGTAAAGTGGAGAAGTTCACTTCGTGCACCAATGTATGAACCCTGTTCGTATGTTCTTGAGATTACGCGCGAAACGCATGATTACATGCGCAATTTCAATACCATTTGGTTGGGGGGGCTGTCTTAGCATTTTAGTACTAGAGTCCAATTCAAGCTTCATATACTGTTTTTACGGTAATTTAAAACAATAAATAATGGAGAGTCTAAACTAAGCTTTTTTTCATATTTCCAAGAATTGGGGTTTTCATGTTTCTGAAAACTGGGGATTATCTATCTGAAGTCAGTGACAAACCCCGAATACGTTCGAGGTCATTCGTTCTAACGTTACCATTAACTAGGTTTGAACACAAGTGTAAGCTCTATTATTACCTAAATTTATACGACCTTCATCTCACTGCTAACCTCTCCATCAAATCTTGGTCGAATAACAAATTAAGTCAATGGCAAATAAATATCGTATTTACATCTCAAATGACAGGACCCTATAAAGTATAGTCTATATCCATTTATATCACGCACTCGACTCAAAAAGTGTGAACCCCTATCTGCCTCTCGCAATGCGCCGGCAGACCAGGGTCTACCCTGTTCGAAAGCGAGAGTATAACGAACAGAACGAACAAAGCAGACCGTGATCTAGCTGCCAAGTACAAAGGTAGATAATGGGTCTTATAAGTTTTCAGTTTTGCGCGGGTTATACTAAAGAAAAGGTCATAGTCTCGTTCAACTGTACTTCTCGTTTGACGGTGATATATCCGCCGTAGAGGGGACTCGGGTTTGGCGAAGCTCTCATAAAGACACGTAAGTATGGTGAATCGGACTTGGAAAAAAAAAACGGTTGGTCACACCTATATTCACAAACACAAATTTCTACAAGATTAAACAAGGCAGTAATGTATCAAACTGTATTTTTATATTCTACCTTTCGATTTTATTGTTATTATATCTGGACTGCTACATTAGTTCCGTAAAAAGTCAAATTGAATGATACTATTGTAGAAAGGCAGTTTAAAGATATCATTGTAGAAAGTCTATTTAAGGATACTACTACTACAGAAAGTCAATTTAGAGATAATATTGTAGAAAGTCAATTTAGAGATAATATTGTAGAAAGTCTATTCAGAGATAATATTGTAGAAAGTCTAGTCAGAGATAATATTGTAAAAAGTCTATTTAGAGATATGAGTGATGAAAGTTAATTTAGAGATATTACTGTCGAAAGAAAACGGATCATTTAACCAAAATGTTCAATATGATAAATCAGATATCCACTGACCTACATAGGACTAGTGAGATCTGAGTTTAATCATATCGACAAAACGTGTGTACATCGAATCTCCACTACAACTTACTATGTCACAACGGCTTTAAGAAAACCGATCCTGACAAAACAAATATTCAAAAAATAATTTTTAAAAATCTTTAAATCAATGTGCTGAATCAATGTAGTTCGGAGGAGAAAAACGAATATCGACTGCAGTTCTCAACATCTCAGCTAATGAATATAAATTACCTTTACCACCTATACAACTCTTAATTTTGTGTAGTTCTGACCAAGTTCTTATATACAGTAGTATTACGACGGGTCTAACAATAATGAGTGCTGAATAATTTATATATTGTACTAAACGTAAAGTTCGACATGAAATCATTCACCGGAAAAATATTTCCAAACAAAACGATATACTTCCATTGGGCGTCGTTCACCTTTTAGCTTGATTATATTGCAAATCGACACAATGAGAGCAGAACCTATATGCCGTACATGTATCTAATAAATGTATTCGCCTCTGGAATGCGGCATTATCTGAACAATGTAAACCCAAATCTACCGTTATATAATGAGCTGGCAGATTCCGTTCCACGTTTAACAATGACGAAGGATGATTTAGGCAGCATTATTTTCTCGTTTACTTATCAATATATAAAGTGCAGTACGCAACCACTGATCAAGATACTAGTATATTTGAATTTAAACTTGGACCGCCTTTCTGATTGGCGAATACATCAAGCATGTACCATGATCAAAGATATTTGTTTGCATTTACCTTGACAAATTGATTCACTGGTTTAACAGTGCTGACAGAGGTAGAAGTTAACCCATAAGAATGTCTCAAAGCAAATGTACAAAATGTAAACAATCGGACAAGCCCCAAATCTTCGCCTTGCACTGGCGGGACTTGATTCCTGCTTTATACGTACAACTTTCAATGTAACTGACTATAACTTATTTGTTATATGAAATTTGGTCCATAACAAAAACTTTGTTGGTTTCAACAAGTAAAATTTGCCCATCTATTTTCTTTTTGCTAGGCATTTCAACGTCAGCGCAAGAAATATAATGTATAAATAACTTGTTGCTATCCAAAGAACTTCTTCATGAATAAATGTTTGCTTTTTAAAATATGTCACATAATGAAATTCATTTTGGAGTACCCAAAATGTCGTCAAGGTCCATCCAATTCGTATCTGAATTAGGCCCAGAAGTCTGAACGTCAAAAAAATCCGTACTAGGATTTGGAGCTGTACCATCTAATAGAGTCATTATGTCATCATTACTTGACCCCGACTGAGGGTAAGTAGGGGGGTGACCAGACATAGCGCTTGACACGGAGCTTACATTTCCAGCCATATGGGACGGCCTTTGACTAATCTGCTGATGAGACATTTGCATGCGCTGTTGCATCATCATCTGCTGTGCTTGCGGACCTACTTGCATCATTGCTGCCTGCTGGGACTGCATAGCTCCCATTGGCATATTCTGCATGCTTTGCATCGGTCTCTGTTGCATCTGTATCTGAGCCGCTGCAGCCGTAGCACTCATTGACCCATCGGATGAATATGACCTATACCGCATCATTTCTGCTGCTGCTGCCATCGCCATCTGTGGTCGTGGCATACCCATCCCGCCACCCCTAGGCCCCTGTACTGGCATCATTGGCCTTGGCCAATCGTGGGGATTTCTCGGCTGAGATATATTAAGTCCATCGGGTCCTATATTAACGTTAGGAGGCCTCTGATTGCGCATTATTGCACTAGTATACGTTTCTTGGGTAACTGTTCGCTGTGGACGTCCCTGACTCTGGGGTTGAGCCCCTGGGTACGACGTCTGTCTCTGTACAGCCTGACTGGAATAATTTGACATTTGTGATTGCGAGACTATATTCTGCATGGGGGAACTGACTGGCATTGAATTAGACATCTGTTGCATACCAGACATTTGACCACCTTGCATCATTCCATTTGACATGTGCATGGTACTATTCTCTGATTTTACGGGTGCATAGGCAGGGTTGGCGTGAGTATTGGTCTGATTCACCATATTTTGCATTGTCTCTAAAGGATTGGGTCCCAGTCCGTTCGTTGACATTGTATTTCCCATTCCATTTGAATGCTGCATTTTATATTCCGGTGGTGGCCGATTCATGTAGGGCATTTGACCAGACTGTCTCTGGTCTGGCGCCATCTTCCCTTGCATCATACCGATATTCATCGGATCATACTGCTGAGATTGATTCTGTCCAATACCCATTGAAAACGTCTGCTGTTGTGTTAAGGAAATATTCTGTACGGGTTGCCTCATTTGGACATGTTGCGTTTGAGACATCTGCATTCGATGGGAGCCATCGGATACCTGCATGTGTTGGGTTTGTGTGATTTCCATATGTGGTGCCTGGTTGAAGTGAGCCACCTGGTTCTGAAGTTGTTGTAGAGAGGAAGGTTGTGGTGGGCCATCCTGAGTGGCTGGGGTTACCACATCGTGTGGGTAGTGTGTTAAAGGTTTGTTCCCACCATAAGGATGAGGCTTAGTCTGAGCATATGACATTGGAGGTACGTAATTCGATCGTGATATACCCGGGTAGTGTTGTTGTTGCTGCTGTTGCTGATAATCTGGTGGGAATCCGTTTCTAGCTTGATTCCTATATTGTCCCGAGTCGGTGAGGTGATCATTCAAAGCGAATGGATCCATTATAGATCCTTTCATTCCAAAAGCGCCTGTGTGCTGATTCTGATGCTGAGCAGCCATCTGTTTTAATGTTTCTGCCGCAGGTCCAGTATCAGAAATAGCTGGTTGATGGGCTTGGCTTCTGTACTGTGGTACAGGAGGAGTTCGTACCGGTCCCATGTTAGAATTAGCATCCATGTACATATTCATCCCTGCATGAGGTACGGGCATTACATTGGGAGACCCAGTGGCTGTGCCTCCACCAAACATGTCGGAATTCAACATGGAGTCATTACGTTCTGACACGTGAACACTTTTGCAAATTTCATCGAACTTTGTTAGTTCATCAATAATTTCTTGAGGAAGTTCTTCGTCCTGCTCAATCGTATGCAAGATATCCGCAAATTCCGGATCAAGGGTTATGTCCGAACCACTATTTACACTAGACCCTGATTCGTGGGAGCCAATACCCTGACTATCACTGATTGGTTCCTGTTTGCACTCGATATTAGTGTGAATACTAGACTGGTCCTGTGAATGTTCACTCCTTTTAAGACTGGTACTAACAGTCACATTTATCTTTTGGTCTTGTTGCGTCTTTCCATCCGATATTTGTTGAAAAATATGGACTTGTACACTGGACAACTGGCCCTCAATGTTCGCGTTTGTTGCCGCTTTCTTAGCAGGAGGAGAATCGTTCTCGTCAAAATGGTAGACGTTGTCAGCGTTCTGCTGACTCTCTTGATTATTGTGACTCTCAAGTCTGTGCTTCAGTCTCTTCTGAAAAGAAACAAACAATAAGATTCTTAATATAGAAAACAACATGAAAAAGAAGACGGTGGAGGCCAAGATACCAGAAATGGGAAACCTTACTTAAATGTCTATTACTGATCTCTACGAAGATGGGTCGTACTGTACTTGACCTTTAAACGGTGGACAAATGGATAATTACACAGCATACGAGTGGGATATTATATCTCTTATACTTGGCCATAATACTCTAATTAATGTAGGAGAAAGGTACTGAATATAACCAGTCTTATGCTTGAACCATATTACTGAAGGAGGAAGGTACAAAATACAAGCAGTTCCTTGGCCAGAATACTCTAATAACTGAATGAGAGGTACAAAAACACAATCAGTCTTATGCTTTGCTCTGATACTCAAATTAGTCAAGGAGAAACTACAATCACGGCAGATCTAAGACTTTGCAATATTTTAACAATCAGTTATAATGACAACATTTATACACCTATATACGGCACATAATTCACTGTATTCTTTTATTCCTCTAAAAATAGTTCACCTCCATCCAAAGATCGAGAATCCCACAAGAAACAAAATGTTCCCGTGAATTCAAATGACAAATTTGTTTCCATATTAACAAAATTTTGTTCTTTTACGTTGTTTTATATTTAATCAACTGTTTTAATGGTTAAAACACCAAAAGACAATCTCCTCTAAAAACGAGTCTTCATTGAATTTTGTCAATTATATCATTGTATACATTTAATTTATGATCAAATAGTATATAAATTATACACTATCAGGAAAAAGTTTTAAAATAAACTGGATTAAATTAGTGTTTGTGATATCCTGTTTTTCAGGCAAAAAGGTTTTGTTTACATACACATTTATCCACAATGAATATATACAACAGTGATAAACTGTAACATAATTAGAACAAAAAGCAAACCTGGAAGAATGTGTATAATGACAAAATCCATGGAGATGTGGTTACAATACAGATTACAAAATGATAACAGTTTACTGAAGTACCGTGCATCTATGTTATACAATGCACATTTCAACTTAAATTCAGAAACATAGCTTCTGCATATAATTTACTAACATATTAGAAAAGCAAGAACATTAGACAGATACAATACCTAAACACCTACATACAAGCAATCATTTCAAGAGAGTAAAACAAAAATTATTTTAATAAATCCCTTCCTTTCTTTAACGTATTAAATAATGTTAAGTCAAAGATGGTTTTCTTCTGACCATAAAGTATATTCTTTTCTGTCTGATTCCTTATTTTGAAACAGTTACTAAGTTTTGACGATGCATAACCACCACTCACTCATAAGAGATATTACTCCACGTTTAATATTCAATATTTTAAAAAAATGCAGAACGTCCTAGCCTGAATTTATTTAAATAATCAATTATTGTAACTTTTCTCGACTCTTTGCTAAGTTTAACAGAACTTTGCACATCAATATAAACTTAACCCCTTGAGGTAAGAAATGATATTTAATTTATAGCGAGAGCTTTCAAAACAATTAGCCTAGAAAGCATGACATTCAATCTTTACACTGACGTGTAATATTCAAGTAATTTTAATAAAAACGTGGGTTAAACACTGACATCCTTCACGAACACGTGTCTATGCACGAGGGTGTCTTTTGTGAAGAAGTCTATATGATTATGTCCGTTAAAGACACGTGTAAGATACCTGTAAATGAATTTGACGAATGCCTCAGACATAACCTTTATGTCAATTAACATTAAATTTGTTCTAAAAAATATTTATTTAAATTGTGAAGTTTTTCAACTTCATTTCAAAGTAAAGATTAGTTTATATTGAAAATGCCATGAAAATAGGTTGAAAGATGCAGAGTGAAACTGAATAAATAACAGTAGGAATCGATGAATGTTGTTGTATACAACCAACCACAACGACCGATCATCCCCTAACCATCCGGTCTGGACGGGCTAGAACCACACGTTCTTACGTAATTAATCAGGCCGGAGAGCGGACAGAAGTTCACCGGAATGACAACTATACAATACTTGACCGATAGATGGGCTTTGGCATAGCGTGGGCATGGCCCCGAAGCCAGATCGTACCACCTGATATAAACAGACTGAATTTAACACCGATTTATAAAATGGAATGGATTCTTAGTGCATGCAAATTGTAAAACAAAAAATATTGCCACAATACTGTTGGTTCGTTGCATAACATTAACGGAGCTTTATGCATCGACACAGATCATACACCGGCAGATCCGTGTTTATGGAGTTTGTTATGAGTATTTCTTTGAACAAACAACATAGGCTTTGATCTGCCGGTACATTCTGCAACAGCATATCAGGGTTTATTTTGTTTGCAGTACATACGGTAGTTTACAAGAAGCAAAACGTAACCATTGTGTCAATGTTCAACGACACATTAAAAATACAAATAATATATGTGTATGCAAGGTACATTAAACTGAAAGTCCTAAAATATATGATTTAAGGTATACTAAATTGTAAGTCCTTATAATCCATTCATGTAAGATACACTAACTGAAAGTCTTAATAATACATGTGTGTAAGGTACACCAAATTTAAAGATACATAACACTAAAAACAATTTAACTATTTAACTCGAGACTTAAATTAAAATTAACCATCACAAAATTCCAACTTATGCAGGAATAGTAACCACAAAATGCATGCTCGCAGTTTATAGTATAAAACGGTCTCTACAGTGTACGTTACCAACGCAACTAAACTAGGACATTGCTGGAAAAAGAAAAAAAACAGTATTGTTAATTAATAAAAATTAACAGGTAATTGTAAAAGGTCGGTTGATGAAATAAAAGCTATGAAGTAAACATCAAAGTTTAATAATGACACTTGTAAAGATGATCTTTTTTTGTCTCTTGCATAAATACATTCCCACCCCCTTGCAGACCCCGCGATGAAGAAATTGCACGAATTGATTTATCGTATTCAAAAAGAGGCAACTAATCAACGCAATCCATTGTATCTGGCATGTGAAATTTCCTTCAGGGCGCGAGCAGGATTGAAGATTTTTTAAAAACTATACCCCATTATGTAAATAAACGGATAAAACCAGGTTGCAGCCAAGCTTGCGGGCCAGAGGTTGCACGCGCCTGCTTTTATATCCTGGGATGCGCCCCATTAAGATGTTCCGGCCGAGGTCTCGGTCGTTTTAAGCAAGTGTTGTTTATACAAATATGATTTTATATTTCAAGGATTATACTTCTTTTACCTCTTCATCTTTGGTTTTTAGGATTTTGTTGGGGGGGGAGCACTCGAACAACTTACTCGATTGGTCTTTGAATTGTGTTGACGTGTTTCAAAGCCCTATACATTCATTCTCTTTTCAGAATACAGTATAAGCTCACTACTAAACCCCCACAAAGGTCACTCACAGTAACAAAGTCGCTCGTTTCTTCTCATTTACCAAATACAAGAGACAAGAGCAAATGTGTGGTCTGAAATGAGACCTGTAGCTCTCACTGTCGTTATATAGTAACTGGAAAGTTGAGCCAAGAATATAAGGAGCGAGTTACACAATACAGCCAATCTTCAAACGCGTGTACAAAGTCACGGACTCCATGTCGGCATCACTTGGTCGCCTTGTTTTCGTTCAATCGTGAGGGCACAATTAAAAGGGAAGACCCACATTTCCGTCTGTACAATGATCTGTCAGATGCACACACACGCACGCACACACCTGAGTGTAAACTATCTCTGGCCGTCGTTTACAGGTGGCTGGGGATCGACGCTTTTTAGCCTAAAAAGTCTGTTATCTGAACTTAACGTCTCGAACTTTTGCCAAACTTCGCCTCGTAGCAAAATTAATCTCACTCCAATGTAAACAAATCGGTAGTTGGCCACTAAACCAGTCAAACCTTGATAAAAATGTAAGTAAATGTACTAAAGTTATATAGGACAATAAAAGGAACGTTAACTTCGCTTACAAAGGTCGTTCTGAGCGAGATGAAGTAGTACATCTAGCTGCCTACCTATTTTGCAATCTATATAAATCCGCCTATCTCTCCACCTAATAGGATGCAAATTATTTATATCTACCTGCGTGTCCGTCTATTTGTGTGTATATGTATGCATGTAGGCATGCAAGACGATAAAGACGTATTTCCGACTCTAACGTTTTAGCATGATTCATGCACACCGACGTATCGTGTAACACATGTTCATAATCATTTACCCCCACCCCAAACAATACAAAACATACACTGAACAATTCATACCGGACATATACAAGCAAAAGCCGCAAACGGGGTTTAAATCAATAATGGACGGTACTAGAGGAACCTGCTACTTTTTGTCGCACCTGAGAATTTCAGGGTCAACAATGGTCCCAATACAAAGCAAACACACCCGGGATCACCTCGAGCGCTTCACTGACAGCATGAACAAGCTTGACTTCAGTAATTCAAGACAAAGGGTGTGCCCCTATTCAGAAAATATCTTCGACGGCAAGAAATCTGGGACTACTCATTTGGAGGCAGTCAAACTCGGAAACTATCCGTCACAGATCTCCAAACAACGATTAGTCGACTGTGCTAAGAGCAATTGCGACTTGTTAATACTCAATTGTTGAGCTTTTTATTTGATCGGAAAGATACCGCAAAAACACTGCTTTTATTAACCATAGTCGTACTTTTTAATTGTAGGTCGGGAGGTGGTAAGGAGAAAGGGGACCCGGAGGGGGGGGACGTCAAACGCTGATGCCGTGTACGCTTCAAAGGGCCCGGACCGACGTGATTGTATGTCAAATTCTGTCCAGTTCTGCTAGTGGACGTTCCTATCCCCAATATTGTGTGGACCACCTGTGCAATTGATCCAGGTTTCTGAGTTAAAGATTTCCTATTTTATCCTTGTGTAGTTAGAATTTTGTGTACTACGCATACTTTTAATGGTGAAATTAGACACAAATCATTAGCCTACTACAGGAATTTAAGATATAAATTTGTTTTTCATTTGTGAAAGTTGCAACGAATCGTAGTAATGTTCAATATCATGCCGAATGGGCGTTTACTAGCTGGCAATGTAACCCATCTAATGTTTTTAAATGCTTACTCTCGTTGGGATAAAACCGTTGAATGGCCCTCGTATATCAAGAACATATTCATAAACTCATAATCGTAAAACGACAGCTATGTAAAACGTTCACTTACAAAATACCTGAATATGTTCATTTACTTCATTACTTTAATAGAAACAATCATTTAGAGATGTGCATCAAAACAGTAAATTTTGTTAATGTGATAATATAGATCGATGATAGGCTATTTCACTGTGTACAACTGCATATGAAATGATAAAGAAACAACAACACATACAATAGAAATAACCTTATGTCAGTGATTAGAAGTCTTGGTTTCTGTCGAGTTCAAACGAATTTCATGCACTAGTTTTAAATCTTTACAAAACGTGGGTTAAAAAAGTGAATTGAAAGTACATGTAGATTTTATGCAAACAGTTTGAGTTTTATAATAAACAACAGAAAGCATTTGTTTAAAAAAATAATAGATATAACTAAAATATTAATCTGTGGTTTTCACCGCCCAACGTTGATGTTACGTATATGACGAAAACAACGTCTTTACGTCAACAAGAGTTACTGTTGCAAAGTGTCGACGTGAATTTGTTGTCATTACGTATTTATCCATCTGTCATTGTATCTATATAATCATGTTAACATACAGCAATCAGTAGCTCGTCTTGTTGACATACATAATATATATTACTCGCATATCCCGTGTAACTATCTCACCATAATGGCGGCAACTTAATACTTCCGAGAAATACTACCAAATTTTTCCGTTATTAAACGGTCAAGAAAGGAAAACGTAAAACTAAGTTAATTTAGGAAGTGCACATTCCCTTGAGATAATGGTGTATAAAACTGGAACCAGCACAGACCAACGTGTTCTCCGCTTTTTTTTAAATGACTTGTGTTGGATAAAAAATAAAGAACTATTGGTCGAAAGCCAGCATTACGAATAAACATGTATCTGTGAAAATTAACCGTTATAACGAAGTTAACAACTTTTAGGTCCCTAAATTACGTATAAAATCCATAGCACAATTTACTGTATCCAATTCCTCATCCCAGTTCTCAATCTTCATGAAAAGTACAGATGAAAAGATCTCTTTAAATTAAAATTTAAGGTTATTGCGGCATATTCCTAGACGTTCAAACCATTAGGGCACCAGATTTTAATTCCAGCAGATTCTAAATTACTTCATACTCCAAAATGTATCCTGGCGCTCCAGATTTATCGAACAGAATATTTATTTAGGGGTCGAAAAATAACTCGTAAGGATAATACCTTTGATGTACGTGTTAAGTCTATTCCATAGCGGGTATATATTTTGTTCAGATCGAAGGTGCCTTTATTAGTTTCGCTTTATAGTACTAAATAAATATTTAATTGCAGTAAATAAATATGGAAAATTTATTAACATTTCTTTTCCATTCAAGTGCCACTTCTTATAATACCTTAATATTACCGATTACAACTCACTCTCTCTCCCTCCCCCAGGTCGGATTGGATTGTCTACATGCGCGTAAGTTTTCAATACCTATGCAAAAAAATGACAATAATAAAGTTTTGCTCATCACAAAATAACTGTAGTAGTAGTACTAGTATTAGTATTAGTAGTTGTAGCAGCCGCTGCAAAGCAACATAATATTTGCAACAAAACTAGCAGTAGCAACAGCAGCATAATCAGCTGTAGCAATAGTTGCATTGCGAGGTCCCCTCAAAAATTTTCAAGCATATATCGAAGAAGGGACTCGTCCGACGGAAGTCTAAGATAAATCGTAAAAAGACGAAATCTGTACTTCTCGTTATATCATGCAAAGCTCTTTAAGCACCAACATCACTTAACTTTCACATACCCTCTCTTGGGCCCCAATTTTTTTTCCTGCATCGCGACCAGCCATTGATTCTGTATTTATAAACTCGCAAGTTTTGAGTGCACGTTTTCATTAACTACAAAACTTAAGTTGACATTACATTAATTTAAGAACAAAATTTTACAAAAATTGTCATGTCTTACTGTACACAGGACTCGATTGTTTTTGATTTTGTTTTGTTTAATAAAGTGGACTTTTTATTTTTCCTACCAGGACCCAGCTTTTTGAAACTACGGGTCATATCTTGAGCACTTCAACTCTTAGAAGATCGGACTATATAATTCCACACACACACGTCGACTAATAGATTCCCACATACTCGAATGCGGATGTACGTCGACTATCATGGGATACGTGTTCCAACTATACAATTCTCGCCTAGATGGATGTAGAAGTATGCCGAGAACAACTCGGAATTAAAAATACTTTCTCCACCCTCACCCCTTTAAATTAAAGGTCTTTCACCCACTTGTGAAAATTTCAAACGAAAACCAAAACTGTACAGATACACTTCAGTACAATATTTAGTAAATGGCAACTGTATTTCTTTGAATGGAAAAAATGCACAAAAATTAATTTCAAAGTCATTTAAATTTTCAAGGGAGTGTCGTTTCCTATAACAGATATATATATCTATCTTCTAATATTCAAATCGGACTGACAACAAAAGATCAATTTGAGCAAGTCATTGACGTTAGCATGTATCGGGTTTAACGCAACGCGCATAATAATAATATACATGATGGTTCACATGTGCTTGTTAGACTACTAAGTACACAAAAACCATCAATTTTTTTTTAGAAAAACCAAGGAATATAAATTTTGCGATTGTTTATTATGCGTCATTTTACTTCAATCTCTAAATAGTGTCCTTTTTCAAAATGTATTCCAAACCATTTAATGCGCATTTCCTTTCACTGCCTTCTTTTTTGTTTATAATACATTTCAGGGTTTAACAAAACGTAAGCACAATACCAGCTATATAGACCAATTGATGCAGACTGAAATTTAAGTTCTACAAATGTAAATAAATTGAATTGCAAAAATAAGAAAACGATGATATTCTAGTCTTTAAGTAATAAGAGACTATTTAGACCATGTTAAATCTTAAAGGCCAGTTATTATTTCTATCCACTAACACATTAATATAACAGGTTCATGATAGAATGCACCATCAGGTACATGTGCAATGTTTATACATTATTCGTTATAATAATAATACCATTTTTAAAAAAATACAATATAAGTATCACCTTCACATTAATGAAACGTTCCACCACTACCTCATTAGTCAATCATTACAACAGTGGTTCTCCACCCATTCGAGTATGATGACCCTTTCTTAAAACATTCTGCGTACCACTACTAGCTGTGTTTGTATGCTCTCGTGGTATAATCCTAGGCATCGTCCCCCCGTCCGCTGGTTAGGAACCAGATTATTAAAGAGTAAATATCTGCAAAAGCTATCGTGCGAACTTTTTAAAACCTATTAATCAAAATATGAGGTCAAAGAAACGCACACCATAATTTTGCTGTAAATTGATTGTTACTATTCCAATCCTTTCGGTTTTTTCTTTAAAAAGTTTTAATTTAGAAGATTTCGCAATGTTTACCTTTACATCGACCAGTTAATGGTAGAGTATGTTTACTTCCAGTCTTAAAAAATCGTACAGATTATTTATACAATGCACCGCATATACAGGTTTCAAAATTAAATCCAACCGCAACGAAACCCAGATATACTGTCACATATAATGCCGACAAATCGGGATTTGTTTTTTGCTCTACATTTACTTTTTATGAACTACTTTCATCCAGCTCTGTCAGGGCTTTATGACTTTAAAAAAAAAACAAAATAACTAATTTTATGAAATCAAGTGTTCAATTGTCTATACATTGTTTGGAAAAATTTAACCAATTTGCGATCTATTTTCAAACCCCGTTATTGCCAATAATTCCTATAACTGCTGCTACTTAAATAATATTGACCAATTCGAAAATTGGAATTAGCGATATTAGCTGATGCTGCATGCTTGTTATTTCCAATAATGTAAAAGAATATGAGCATTTTGATAAACATTTCGGTTACACAAAATATTCCTCTTTTCGTAGTGACCACGATCACACTAAACCTTTCATTTAGGTAATAGTACTACCGCACTGTCACTTCCACGAACCCTTTTGCCGTAAATAGTCGTGCAATTATCCTTGAAGTAACACTCGTGTAAGGCACCAACCATTCTATTTTCGGTGGGTGTGAGGTGGTCTTTGATATTATATTTTAATCCATAGTATCTTTCTTTATATTACCTCATGATGGTTTAATTTTGCAAATAAGACAAAGATATAATTGTAAGATTTTTCTTTTACAAATCAGAGAGAAAAAAATTCAAGCTGGCGGAATATTTCAAGCAAATATTTGTCAACCTGTTAAAAATTAAGTGGTCGGTCACAAATAATGAAATAAATTGCAGAGTAGAGACCAAGATCGGTATATAATAACTTACAGGCGGATCAAGATTGAATTATAAACTTGTTAGAATACCTGTCTGCGTGAATAATAATAGCACAATGCCAAGTTTATTATGCATTAGATATTGCCAGATCTGTACTCTATGCCAGCGGTTTTTAAACTGATCCACGGACCACTTGGGGTCCTTCGCATGTTGCCAATGGGTTCGCAAGAATGTCCCCAAAAAAAACCCCAATAAAAATTGTACATTTGCAAAGTTTTCATTATCATCAACAATTATAGAAACAACTAAGTACAGAGTCGTCTATTCTGTATTTACTATTCTATTATATGGCTATTACTTACTGATGTCTTACATAAAATTTTAATTATATAGATCGACCAAATTTATTGGATAGGCTGATGGGGTCCGCCATCTGACATCAGCTTCAAAAAGTTTGAAAACCACTGCTCTATGCGTGTTAGCAACTGACCTTTCTCTTAAGGGAGCAGATACGGTAAGCTTAAAATGATGAATTGCTGAACATTTGGTCGCGGTTTAGACACGATTAAAAGCCGGGTCACTCCACTACTTCAGTGCTCAATATTTTCCAGTCAGGAAGGAGGGGTTTCCTTTTATAAAAAAAAAAGATTTGCATATTTCTTTCTGCGTTTTAGTTCATGTTAAAACATTTCAAAGTACTCGTATTTAAAACCCAGACTACATATTCCCTGCAAATTTTATCACTGAAATGTTATGGCATTTAAACATAAAATGACACTATTCAGCAACGACAGAACGTTTACCAAGCTCCAAAAATCGAAAGTTACTTTTGAATTTGCCATCCCAGCTGACTTCTCGGTACATCATTTTCCCATTTAATGGCTTTCTGCAAAGAACACCCACATTATAAAAACAGAAAATTATCGTTTTCAAACGATCGCTGGAAATCCTCGTGGTAATCGCTAGGTTTTCATTCCATCGATGATGGGAAATATCCACTTATGTAAATGCACCGTGTGAAATGAAATACCTAACTCGTAATTCCAGCTGATCAGTCAAGTTCGCTGAAGGCGGAGATCCAATTTAATCAAATTAATTTCCTTGTAAAAACAAAATAAATCCACTCAAATGAACGATAGGTTACATGCACATAACTCCCATAAAAATAGTTTCTCCGAATCGAAAATTCAATTGAAAAAAAATCACTATAATTAGTATACCGTAGCCATGAAGTATCACAAATATAAATAGCAACTTTTGACATAGGTATACCTTCCAACAGCAAAATAAATTTGAATTACATATTATAATCACCTTTCAAAGATCAGCTGCATTTATCTCGCGTTGATCTAAGGGGAAGTGCAAAAATCTGTACCGATCCCATTATCTTTTAACACTGAGGTATGTTTGTACCGCGAGCCTATCGACTTGGGTTTAGTTACACTGGCATAATTAACGTAGCACTTTGTTGGCCTGGGGCTGTGTGACGATTGGTCAGCGCGAATCAGGGACCGTCCCACTACGCGAAGCGGGGTTTAGATGGGGAACTATTATTTACACGTACATGTATATCAATGAATAATAAAAGAAGAAAACAAACTTACAGTTACGAGAACGTTGCGGTGCTCCGCTTGACTGGTGTCCGATTTAGGTTTACTTTTCGATGACTTTTTGGCTTTACTTTCCAACCATTTCTGTCTCAATAAATACGCTTCCTGTCTTTGTTGCTCATATATTGTGTCTGCAATGTAATCGTACGTCTGAAATGTTTGATCTTGATGCTGACGGTAAAACTCCAGTCGTCTTCTTAATCGGTCAACTACATCCCTCCTTTTGGGGGACAGAAAATCCCCCATACTATCCTTTAATTGCACAATTGTGGCTGGTTTCGCAACGAAAGCTCAAACTGTTGTTTAAATACCCTAATTGACTTCCATGGCACAAGCTGACTGCCTAGTAGTTTATAGGACAATGTTATGATCTCTAAGTTCGTTATCCACAATTTATCCGAATTACAAGTCCCAGAAAGTCAGATTTGGACGTACTATCATCTGTGTATATGCAGTCCGAGATTAAGTGTTTAAGAAATGACACACACAGGAAAATACACACAATCCTACACAATAACCGGTGAGCTAAGCTTCAGGGAAACGGATAATAGAACCTAACTAACGTTTACTGATTTGGGCGAGTCCACTTGGCGATAAGGTAGGGACAAGATAACTAACTGCGTGAGAACTGAAAGCATGTTAAACACAGTCTCATAGTATGGGGCATCTAGGTCATGTATATCACACTGTAATGTTGAAACATTCAATTTACTTGATGATGTTGTAAAAACAAAAGAATGAAAGCAACTGTACAACCACTTATTTTTAACGTGATCAGGTAAAACTTGCGGAGGCGGCATAAAACTCAGACCATTCGCATAGTAAAGACTAATGGGGCATCACCAACTCGTAGTTAGGGGACCAGAATTTCTCTGGGAAACACTGGCCGTAAAATCGTCTGCTTGTTTTTGTCAAAGTCCCAGTCCCATTGTCGACATTGAATAAAACATTGTTTTAGCTTTGCAGTTAAATGGCCTAGTTTAATTCCTAAGATAACCAGTACTGAATGACTACTTGCTCCTAATGAACTCACGCACCTTGTAATAATAATAATAATAATAATAATAATAATAATAATAATAATAATAATAATAATAATAATAATAATAATAATAATAATAATAATAATAACCCACACACCTCGCGAAGTAAAACTGCACTTACTGCTGTTGTTGTTAATAATAATAATAATAATAATAATAATAATAATAATAATAATAATAATAATAATAATAATAACCCACACACCTCGCGAAGTAAAACTGCACTTACTGCTGTTGTTAATAATAATAATAATAATAATAATAATAATAATAATAATAATAATAATAATAATAATAATAAAAGAAGAAGAAGAAGGCGACAACGACGACGAATTTTCTTTTTCCTTCTTATTATTGAGGTTTTAACATTTTATTTCCATTTCAAACCACACGGTATAGTTTTTTAAACGTTAGTTTTGTCTCTCCTCAAAATGTACGAATTCATTACCATCGTCGTTGTCATCACCATTATCATCAAAACAATAAACTTCATTGTTTATACTGCAACTACCACTAACATTATCATCGAAAGCAGATGTATCAGTAGACGACTGTAACTTAAGACTCTTCCCGATGGGAATTTTACGTATTCCCCCTTGTACTTTTGATTTATAGGCAACGTTAATAATTTGTATGTCTTATTTACTTGTATTTTATTTTCATTACGTTACTAGCAGTTTCCTGGCTTGGCGCTCAGCATTAAGAGGTCAGTATTAGGACTGGTGTCAGGATTGACTGAGTAGAATATGATGCGACATCGCTGGGGCATGATGCTTTAATGCTAGGCATAACTATAAAACTGACACACTGCAGACATCGTAGCGATAGGACTGAAATTGTTAAAGCAATCCAACACACACACACACACACACACACACACACACACACACACACACACACACACACACACACAGAGCCAGATTAAACCCTGTGGAGGCCTCTATCCGGTCAAAATCTTGGCAAATTATCTCCTAATAGGTTTTTTAACTTTACCAACCAACAAAAGGTGTGGGGCCAATAGGCCGGTGCCTATTCTGCCTATTTGGTAATCCGGCGCGCGCGCACACACACACGCACGCACACACACACACACACACACACACTACGGATGAATCATTAAGAGCAACATAAAAATTTTACTCTAAACGAATACTTTTCCCAAAACTAATAGAAAGATTTAAATGTTGACTTAGATTTTTCAAGTAAAAAGTAGATGAAAATTGAACTGAGGCTGTCGATGAGAGAATTACACACCGCAAGTCCATCACTCCAAGCCGTTTCGTCTATACCAAAGTCCTAGTATCTAACCTTCTTACCGATATTTTGGATATCATAGACACTCCTTAACGGCCGTTTCAATGAAAGACCATATACCCAAATTAGTACAACGCTGCCTTAGAAATTTCTGTTCTCATTCTGGGTCACTGTTTGTAGCTCAGATCCTCTCTGACAGGCATTCAACTTCTGTTTACATTTTCTTTTAAATCGCTTAAACGACATTGTAATATGTTTTGAAATCTGAAATATTACGCCCATATAAACGCAAATGTCTTTTTTTCTGGTTTTGTTTTGTGTGTGCGCGTGCGTGCGCGCGCGCGTGTGTGCATGTGTATGTGTTGCATATAGTTGTATATTATACTGATTGCATTTTATAAGTTTATTATTTTGTTTATATTCATCCATACGGCAGTCATTAGTCACGTATCGGCATTCTACCATCGATCAGCTGAGATTGGCTGTCATTGCACGGCTTTGGGTAGGGCACTATACTCCGATTGCATAGTTTTATATTTTATTTATATTGTGTGACTGACCTTTGTCCATAATTGATGGTAGGAATTTAGGCCTTTCTGACTAATGTCATTTTTTTAAAAAATGTTTACTTGAATTTGAGTTCATGACATCGGATTTCCCCTTATGAAGAGAAAATGGTCTACTGGACTTTTGTCAGGTAATTTGATAACACGTCGACACATTCCAGGGTATTGCTACATCAGCACAATCAAGATTTGAATTCATTCTGAACACCACTGGAATTAATTCAGAATGCTATATTTGTGGACTTGTGATAGAACTGGTAAGATTTTTTTGTAGGATTTTATTTACAATAATGTAAGTTCCTTTTTAGATTTTCACTTAATATTCGAGGAACATTGGTTATTATTCGAAACTTGTTGGTTTTCTGTTTTCTGTTCCTTAGTTCAAGACCATATAGTCGTAACACCTAGGCGCTAGATAACCAACCTGGTTGCTGTGCCAAAAACACCAAACCAGTGAATACATATTTATTTACATATTTATTCCGTGGGTAAGACATTGTCTGCCCGTAACCAAAGTACTTATATAATTAGCAGTTTACAGGTAAAACACAAAAACACAATTTTATACGGATTGGAAGGGGTGGGTAAGGACCCTTACAGACTGGTGGGCTTAAATTGATTCGGAAGGGTTCAGAAGAGAATTAAGAGAATTAAGCATTATATTTCCAAAATATAAAAAAATAAATAAATAATTGTGACTGATTGATTTGTATTTAGTTATTTCGAGATAAATGGCAGCGCCCATTTACATGTCACGACGGCTGATCCAGTCTAATCTGTCCGAGGATCGAACCTTTTTGATCGTGAGTACAGCACGCTAATGAATGAACCAACCAAGCTCCAGCTAGACGCTAGCTAAAATCATTAAATCACAATGTGGTAAAAACTTACATTTTGGTGTTTGACTAATGTATCGGGCACTAAGCTTGTGTTAAATATGTTCTATTTCTAATATCGATATCAGTTTAAAAGGTGCCTGCGTAGATTTCTTTAAAAATGTTATCAGCTTTAAATTATCAGCTGACATTTAAAAAAAAATCATTTTAAAACTATATTATTATATGTAAAGATTTAACTTGATTTAGTTCTTCCTTTATACACCTTGTTTCCTAATAAGAATTAATACATTGGCTGTCTTTCGGTTAGAATGCCACAAAGCTCCTTGTAAAATATTCTAAAATAACCAAAGCTACTTCAATTCAGTTCAAAATTGTACATCATCTGTCAATACTTTATACAAATATTTCTCTATCAGGTCATTATATTAGATTCACATAAAAATATTTCAATAATGGACAACGCTGTATTAAAAACGGAAAACAAGTAAAGCAACCGTTCAGTGGACATGTAAGATGGAACGGGAATGACGTTCTGATGCCAGTCGTATAGGTGTTATAAAGGCAAGTTGTGAAAGATAGTAGTTACTTGATTATATTAATAAAGCAGTCAAACATCCAAGTTTTCGTTTCTATGGAATGTTGAAGAGATATCGTGCAATGTTCAATTGCGACATATCTTTAAAGAATAAAAGGCTTCCTCATATTTGTGGGGGGTTATTATAAACGTACCCTAAGAATTTGTTTATAAAATATTTAAAAATTGAGCATTACTAAATTAAATGATATTTATCTTCTATTGGGTTTAATTCGGATGGATGCCGGTGTTTCCGTCCATTCTCTATAGTGACATTATATGCAAAGCATTGGAGCATGGCTAATACATTGAACAGGTGGGTAGGTACATTTGTGGTTACATACAAAATTATGTCAAAAACATAAAATATAACTTATCATAGTAATATGCTTCATATAATTTGTTTACATCTGAATTCCAGACCTGAGTAAACCACTTTAAATACGGATATGCCAAAACTAGCATCATTTCAACTTCACCCCCCCCTCCATTTGAAACCCGTTTGTATCCCACACAGTAAATGGTGGCTTTGAAGCCAACGTTACCACCAACTCATCTCACTCTCCAGCCCCAGCACCACCTGTTATCATCTCCTCAGCAAGATGTATGCGTGCGTTCACCGCGCGCGTGTGTGCCTGTGTATGTGATTTGATATTTAACATAACTTAATGCTGTTCGTCTAGCGAGGCAGCTTTTAATACAATTTTTTAAGTCTTTGGTATGACTCGGCTAGAGTTCGAACCGCGAACCCCCACATCCGAGGCGGCCTTTTATTTCCAGAACAATCAAGACTTTTGACAACCATTGTTTGGCCGCATAGTGGCGGTGGGGGTGACATAAAGCGCACATGAAAGCTAGAAGGTCGTTCAAAGTCATCTATATCCACTAGGCAACCGATTAGACATTGGCATTATAACATAATTCTAGATAACATAAAAAGTCGAACAATTTTTGTGCAATTTTTTGCTGGGGCTACCAGACATTTGGTATACTTAAGGTATAGATCAGGGCCACTGTTTCTTTCTCTCAATGCTCAAGTAGGAAGGAACGTTTTATTTGTTGTTTTTCGCCGTTTCAGTAGCCTAGCCTCGTTTTCGCATTCCCGACTCGTTTTTGGTTCAGACACCCTTTGATACCGAAACCTATTCCACGTTGTCACTGCTACTTCATGCAAAAAGTGACTCTTGCCAAGCAGACGCGCAAAGGAATTGCTATGGTCAAGCAATGCCATGGGCAACTAAACACAGATTGGTGGCGCCATAGGCGAGAAATCGTCTTTATGATCTCCACTGTTGGAGGACTATATTCAAGAAAGGCAAACGTGGCATACAAGTGTTGACCAGGCAATACAAAACTGGGACGAAGTGCACTTGCAACGATGAAGACCATCCGGTGGATGCGGCTGCTAAACAACTTAAAGAAGAGCTCTAGCTAGTTGTCCAGGAACGGACAGAGCTCCGTTCCACAATTTTGGAGATACTCTCTCTAATGGAAGACGTAGCAGCGGTGCGGCAGGAGTTTCGGAGTAGTTTAGAAAATATGTATAAACCGCTCGAGCGATTTGCATCGCCGCCAGCGAGCCATCTTCAGATCAGGTGAGATGAAAGATACACTGAAAGTATTGGAAGATTTGAAGCAAAGAATACAAAGCTGCCTAGAAGAAAATAGTATTCTTGCCGTGGACACCAATAAATAGCTCTGTGCGCAAAAGCGCGTCAGTGACAACTTCTGGCCACTTGAACAAGCATATAGCCGCTAGAGAACCGACCTTGGTACAAACAAGGTATGGACTTCAGAATTGACATAGTACCCAGCACAACGCACTAGTTTTGTATTTCGAAAGTGCCTTTAATGCACGAAAATGCCATGTATACTGGGTATATGCCTGTATTTAAAATAACATCTATATAAGACTGGTATATCACCCCACGTGATGAATCACCGAGCCAGATACATAGAATACAGACCAAAAAGGAAAAAAAAGGATGCAAGAAAGAAATTTGGTATAGGGATCGATTGCCTCTAGAAAATATGGCACTCATTGCCCCAAACTCCTGCTGTCTCTCCTGTGTTATCCTGCAAGCCCCTCGTCCTTTGGATGGCATGCCATCCAACTACAACCGCCATCGATCTGCAGTATCCCATCCAGCTTTTGCTATGGCCAATTCTTCAGTCCCTTCCCCCAGTTATTGCTGTTGTTGATTCCCCTTCAGTCCATGATGTGGTTGACTTCTACAACAGGCTTCGCTGTCTGGAGGCGCAGAATTACTGCAAACCTTAACGTTGGGCTATGTGGCACAAACTCCGGAGTGCACAGAGCGATACAAAGCGAAGGTAATTGATCGCGTGATTAGCGAACTTAAATCATTCGAGGAAAAGTTGGAAGACACCAAGCATAATATGCAAAAGACGGTGCTCTCTTCCTATGATAGTAACGAAGAGCTCTAAAATATTGGTGACTTACTTTGTGTGGGCCCAACAGTCAATTCGCGTCGTGCGTTTGACCGCGTTTTCAGAAAAGCAAAATTACGGTTGGTCATGTATTTCTGGCGAAAGACTATCCGTTTACACTGTACTACAGCATCGGCGATGTTCGCATATAGTTCGATGCTTGGTTGACATGCATAGAGGGACACATGGTTCGAGTGTAGACGTCTCTATCCAAGAAACTTTCGCAGATGCCCGTTTAGGCAGACAGCAAAGTCACCTAGGTGCCCATCAATAGGTTTCCGTATCTCGTAGGTCTCGAAGTTCGATACGATATTGTTTCACCACTTTCAACGGATATTATAGCCCTGATCGGTCTTGTGGATTCGCAAACGCTGTCTGTGGTTCCATTAATGGCAGTTATGAATCACGTCGAAAAATTCGCCCTAAACTAGCATGCCTTTCTTGTCTATATGGCGTTTCGCTACAGCGACCCTGTCGATCACTAGAGAAATCTCTGGTGTAGTTGATAAACTAGACGTCACTGTTGTAGGCAGTGCTAAATTTCTGGAATTGCTGCCTGTAGGTCTTTTTCGGGACCTTGAAGACACATCTACTTTTTTGTCCTCAAAGACGGCTGCAACCGACGTATAACTGTTTAAGTTTTATAACGTTTTCCAACACCATCCACGATTCAACCGTTTTTTATGTTTACTGTGTGCACGTTGTTTGTATAGATATAGCTGCACTGTTCTCAATTAAGTTGTTTAGACAAAAACCTTTCGCACCGAGCCCTGTATATCGGATACCACCTGCTTGGCTGAACCTTTCACCTCCGAGATGCATTTTGCTTTTCATCTTGCGAAGACACTATCTTTGCTGTGCAGGTAGTGGAAGACTTAGGTATCGTTTTAAAAGATTGGAAGGCCGTGGAGCGGGAAATTATGCGCTCCCCTCTCCCATCTTAGCTAGCAAGATAGCCTTCTTTGAAAGTTTCCTGGACTAGAATTTATTTGGAGTTACTATCGCACAGTATATGCAGTGCTGCATATGTCTTTGTTCGAATACCCATACCACGAAAGGTTGCGTGTACAACATACATTTTGCTAATTGTTGACATCTTTATACGAACTATATTATCAAGAATTTGTGCATGGCGTCAAGGTTAAGTTTGTTGTCTCCTGGGTGTAGAAAACTTTGTTCAGCCTATATATTATCGATGTTTTCGATGTGGTGACAAGGTCCAAATGGTTGTTTCCTGGGTGTCGAAAACTTTATATGATCCTCTGTGTTTTTCCGACATCACCATCAACATCTCACCCACCACTGCTATGAAACCAAAATAGGAGTGTCGAAAGTCTTGATTGTCCTGGACAAAATAGGTTCCAATAACAGATTGACAATGAAAGCGAGACTGAAGTCGGGTGGGGAAAACTGGCTATTTTGGCCAGTTTTGGCGTATACATAAGTGGCTTCAAGTTCATTTTGTATCTGCTGACCTGAATTAAGATGTCATGGCTTTTTCTGAAGTTGAGTAAAATGCGTTTTCATCTCCTACCTCCGGTACGTCCCAAATACAATAAATCCATATTTGAATAGAATGTGTCCTTGACTTTCACAATCTATGTGACTTTATACAGCCCCTCTATTTTTACGCACAATATAACGCTGTCTTTCACATTTTACTAAGGGGTCTAAACCAAATCATCTATATATAGATCGAAGAGAAGAGAACTGAATACACACAGCCTTGTTTGCTACCAATTTTAAAAGTGGAAAATATGTGTACATATGAACTTAAATTCGTGTACTTCAAAGCTAGACCTCAAACAACTTTTGTTGACTAAGTAATTCAATAATTCTTCATCATCGATAATGTCAATATTCTGCAAAAGTCGATGAACAAATAATAAAAACAACCTCCATGTTTACTTAAATATTTCTGAACCACTGCTTCATAGATACATTATCTCTTGCTGAACAGTCTTAATGGAATGCCACATGAGCTTATTCAATCGTTTTTTTTATTAACTTTGTATCAAAATATTAGTTTGAGACACGCATCTGTGACTGTACCGTGCATCTAAAGAAACTTTGTGGGTTTTTTTTGTAATTGGCAGGTAATGCTTGTTCTCCATTGTTTAGGGAAATACCTGGTAATTTATTTTTTAATTTCGTTGATTAATCTGACTAAAAAGGGCTTACACTTTAAGCTGATGAAATTAACTTAATTTTTCTAGATGCAAAACAGTATATTTTATATTATGATTTCATAGAGACAATCCGATTTTGATGCAGTTCATAAAGATTGCTGCATTTAATTTTAATGTTGGAAAAAAAGAGCCCATAGAAAATGTAAATGCGAAAAGTTTGACAATAGTTCTTGTACAAACAGTCGAGGCGTCAAAACGTGGTTTATTTGCCCTATATTAAGGCGTTTTTATTCCCCAGTGTCTGTTGTTACGTATATGTAATTTAATATATTTGTGTGTTAGTTTTAGATTTATTATTTTATTTTTTTTTTATTGCATATAACTTGTAATGATAACTTTTCTCACTGGATTTGACATTTGCTCGGCAAATTCAGTTCAGTTAAGTAAATAACCAGTATTGCTACATTGTAGTTTTAGCTGACCTAGATCCTGGCATTGATTTAGAACTGGAAAACATTTTTGATATCTTTCCTAGAGTGAAGATAATTAGTCGTAATCAAGGTCATAAATGGCATGCGTATCAGTTCTATTGTAAACAATTTTTAAAATTATTTTTTATTATTGAATCTTATAGTAAGATTCGTTCAGAACAATCATATTCGCCCATGGCGGACGTGATAGTTGCCATATGATGTTACTACGTTTCTCGAAAAGAGTGACCACATGAAACCATCACGTGATCTAAAATTGCGTTTAAAACTGACGTTTTATAGAGATTTAGTTTAGTGGTAAATTCATACCTTTGGAGTTCGAAGAAATTTTGTGTTGTGACCAGCCTGAGTTAAGTTTTTCTAGTTTTTGGAATTATTAATTAATTTCTCTGGAAAACATACAGAAGTGTTCTTCATCAGAATTCTTGGACAAAGACATTTATTGGAAATTATATGGAATTCTAAAGCCGGAATATTATTATTGATTCATAAAGTTCAACAAGGAACTGTTGACACGACAACACTAAGCAGGATATAAAAGAAGTTATTGACTTCCATCATTGGAACTTCAACGAACTTTGATTTATTTAGAACTGTCTGTGATTAATTTTTTGGATTAGATTCACAAACCGTAAGTCCTTTTTCTTACTTTTACCTTGTTTTCCAGAGAAATATTATTTTGTTAAATTTTGCAAAGATTATTGGCTTCATTCTTTTCTTTGTTACTTTGTAAAAGCCTAGATGCCGCAATGTATATTGCTAAGCATAAGCATACCGCTAGTGAAAATATATCTGCTCCCATGTGTAACCTAAAAACGTATGAAAATGTATGAAAATATTTTGTTTATTTTCATATCAACATGTTTTTCATGAAAATGAGTTTATTATGTTTATTTTGCTCTAGATGACACAATATGCTTTGTGACAGTATTATGTGTGTTAAGGCTGGTCGGCCTGGTGACCTTTGTTATGAGAAATTAGAAGTCTTAAAACTGTTGCATTAAACGATAGAAATATACAGTGAACACGTTTATTTTAATTCATTTGTAAAGAAAACAAGCAATAAATGATGACAAAGCAAAGTGGCTTTCTTCTTTATTCTTTTCTTACAAGAATAAGCATACATTTTAATCTTTTACCTGTGATTTCCTTGAACTTCATTTGTTCCATCCATTTCCAAATAGTAAAATTTATCCGTCTCAGGAATAAGTATGGCCCATTTCATCATGTTTCTGTATTACAGAATTGGTTGCTATGTTAGGAAAATGCAATTAATTATCGAAAATATAAAATGTCAAAAGAAGTTCTTGGCTCTTTTTTTTTATAGAAATGTACCTCTGAATTTTAGATTACATAAATCAAGGTTTGGTTTCGTTTGCATTTTACGGCATACCAAGATTCTGTCGTGAGGAAGCATGTGACATGCTTTTGCTAAGTCACATTATCCTGACAACAGACCGACCAGCCTTAACACTAACTTCTTAACTCTGAGCGCCAATCGAGGCAACTGATATTGCCATCTTTAAACAGTCGTTCGTACGACTCGCCCATGGTTTGAACCCGCAACCTCTCGCCTACGAAGAGGACGCTTTAAACACTAGGCTACCGGAGCGATCGGAAGCCTTAATGATAGAGAGCCAGAATACAAACTGGCTTAGAAAATTATCCAAAATTAGTATTCTATTTGTTAAACCCGTGGCAAAAATAAATTAGTCTTGTGTTCCATAACCAACTTGGCCTGCCTGAATCGGCTGATTATGTGTGTCCTAAGGAGAGGGACTATCTCCTGTTTCATCGGCATGAAAAAGCCAATATTTCATTAAAAGCACCAAATAAACCAACCAATTTACTGAAATCTAACGCACATGCAGGAACTCCGGAATGACGAGGGAAGGTGCGATTAATACTGGATGCATTGCTTATTTAATCCCTCTGATAGCTAATCGGAATAAACATTTCAGACAACAGAACTCCTAAACCATACCGCAGCTTATATGTTTCTATTAACAAACACTCTTACGACAAAGGTGGGCATGTACTGTTAAATAGAAGTTTGGTAATAATGTTTGGATTCGAAGTTGATTAATTTTGGTATTATTACTAGCAAATGAGGAATGGTATCATGTAAACCGGCATTTTTTAAACCTGAGTTTTTATAAGTTGCTAAAGGAATTCGATTAGTAACCTGAACCATTCAGTGTCTGCAGTTACGAAGCCCCACATGCTTATCATTCCCATGCTATGATGTCAGTGACCTTTACGAACTAGGCTGCTGCGCATTCCCATACAGATCACAGTATAATGAAGACGGTTAAAAGTGAAGGTCTCGAATCTGATTGGTAACAATACATACATACATACATACATACATACATACATACATACATACATACATACATACATACATACATACATACATACATACATACATACATACATACATACATACATACATACATACATACATTATATAAGTTTTGAGTTTGTATGTTAGTAAGTAAAGAAATTGATTTTTAAATATGCATCATCAATATAAATAGTCAGTGCATTAGACAGATCGGTCGCAAGCCCTGGGGTAAGAAAACCTTAGCCTCTCCCAGTTCTTGTTCAAAAATCTTTTTCTTATATAAAATTAAAAGTGTTGGGGGAAGGTCTATTACAGGCCTAGACCCCAGGGATATATCTCCGGTTGCCCCCTCTTCTTGGCCCTAAATATAGTCCCATTCTAGCCCGATAAATCAGACTCTTAATAAACCTGTGTTAATATTGACGAACCGTCCATTAGTGTCAACACAGGCTGGAGATGCGGGTGGGGGGGAATGGGCTGAGTTATATTTATTAGGGTAAAACCTTGATGAAACCAGCAAACAAGAGTACGTTCTGTCAGCTAATGTACCGTAATGTGTCTGACTAGATTTGAATGCATAGTGTATTGTATCATAACAAATTTAAATCCAACATGATCGTTTTCTTTTTCGGGAAAGTATCACATTTTCTTGCTCAATGAAAACTTAAATATTATTTGATATACAAACATTTTATATAAACGTATTACGAAGACAGGGCCGGCAAGTAAGGGGAGGGTACCGGGGATATATCTCCAAGGCCCGGGACGTATAGGGGGCCTGGCCAAAAATTGCTTTTTAATTTTATAAAAGAAAATTTTGTTTGAATAAGAACTGGGTACATTTTCACCAAATATGAAATATATATGCCTTAGTGGCCTTGTGAATGTATTCAAACATATATTTCTATACTTAGGCCATTTTCATCGATCTCATTCATCACCGGCCGAGTGGTCTAAAGTGTTGTCCGTTTCGGATTACTACCATCTTACCTCTGTCTGCGTGGGTTCGAGTGTAGGATTCGGCGAAGGTGGATATGTGAGAAAGCTTGCCAGTAGCTTCTCATGGGTTAGTGGTTCTTTCCGGTGATTTCCCGGTTTTCTTCCTCCACCATTAATACTGGCGGCCATGTATACCATATCGTGTGTTGAAAAATGTCGTTAAGCCCAACAACAACAACAACAACAACAACAACAATAACAAAAACAATAACATTATTCACCCTTATATCCTCTCTACTACTACTGGATGAATAAATGTATAAATCTTAACGTGTGTCATTTTTGTGCAATTGGTAAAGTGCCATATGGAAATGCTTAAAAACGAACTCCAAATGGCAATAAGCAGACTTTATTACATTTACAAACTAACTCCAAATGGCAATAAGCAGACTTGATTACATTTACAAACGAACACCAAATGGCAATAAGCAGACTTGATTACATTTACAAATGAACTCCAAATGGCAATAAGCAGACTAGATTGCATTTACAAACGAGCTCCAAATGGCAATAAGCAGACTTGATTACATTTACAAACGAACTTTAAATGGCAATAAGCAGACTAGATTGCATTTACAAACGAACTCCAAATGGCAATAAGCAGACTTGATTACATTTACAAACGAACTCCAAATGGCAATAAGTAGACTTGATTTCATTTACAAACGAAATGGCAATAAGCAGACTTGATTACATTTACAAACGAACTACTAATGGCAATAAGCAGACATGATTACATTTACAAACGAACTCCAAATGGCAATAAGCAAACTTGATTACATTTATAAACTAACTCCAAATGGCAATAAGTAGACTTGATTACATTTAAAAACGAAATGGCAATAAGCAGACTTGATTACATTTACAAACGAAATTCAAATGGCAATAAGCAGACTTGATTACATTTAAAAACGAACTCCAAATGGCAATAAGCAGACTAGATTGCATTTACAAACGAGCTCAAAATGGCAATAAGCAGACTTGATTACATTTACAAACGAACTTTAAATGGCAATAAGCAGACTTGATTACATTTACAAACGAACTCCAAATGGCAATTAGCAGTCTTGATTACATTTACAAACTAACTCCAAATGGCAATAAGTAGACTTGATTTTATTTACAAACGAAATGGCAATAAGCAGACTTGATTACATTTACAAACGAACTACTAATGGCAATAAGCAGACTTGATTACATTTACAAACGAACTGCAAATGGCAATTAGCAGTCTTGATTACATTTACAAACTAACTCCAAATGGCAATAAGTAGACTTGATTACATTTAAAAACGAAATGGCAATAAGCAGACTTGATTACATTTACAAACGAAATCCAAATGCCAATAAGCAGACTTGATTACATTTACAAACAAACTCCAAATGACAATAAGCAGTCTTGATTACATTTACAAACTAACTCCAAATGGCAATAAGCAGACTTTATTACATTTACAAACGAACTCCAAATGGCAATAATCAGACTTGATTACATTTACAAACGAGCTCCAAATGGCAATAAGCAAACTTGATTACATTTAAAAACGAAATGGCAATAAGCAGACTTGATTACATTTATATAATTATTTTCTACATGAAACACGGGGAGAACTATCTATCAGTGACTAAACTTGTAGGACATATTGTTTTTTGTCACCTATATAGTGTTGTATACTCTACAAAATACGGCACGCATCTTGTAAAAATGCAAAAGGTGATGAAACAAATTAATACAATTTTTAAGTAGCAACTTTAACTCGCACCAGAACCGTGTTTGAAAGTGATGTTTAAATCTAGAGTTTTATTAGTGTTTATTGCAAACAGAAAATAGGTGATAATCAAAAATTGCATGCACCGTCTGCTTCCGAGCTTGACTGCAAGTTTGCCAAGGCAACATAAAAAAAATTAAGTTTACCTCTGAGTGCAGAAACAAACAAAATAATGAACGAAAATCTTTACAAGCAATCTTTTTATTTAAAAATGTTCGGCTTTGAAGTGTGCTAAAGAAAATAATGACCATTTTTGTTCGAATACAGTCATTTTGTAACAAAATAAACGATGTAAATCACGACATGCACAAGCTAAATTTGTAAACCGTCGCTGCCCCATAATTTCTGTACAATTTATGAACTTTTTTCTAGTGATGTAACTAATTATCGCACTGATGACGAAAACCCATGCAAATCACCGGCTTTGCTTTCAAAGAATATATAATAAAAGGAAAATCTGATCGTTTTAGGGTAGATATACGGAACTATTTCCCTCGTGAAGTGGAAACATTTTGTATTGTAACTGGTAGCTTCGACACTCGTGACAATACAATTCAAAACAATTTTGCCACTTAACTCGTGAAATATTTCGGTATATATGCTCACAAATCTGTAAGCGGTGTCGTTAACTTGGCGTATGTATCGCTTTGACCAAAGAAGAAAGATTCTTCAAATAAAAACATGTTCTACCTCAAGAGCAAAAGGCAAGGCAGGAAAAGAGATGATAATCTCTTATCTGCCATTACATTTAGAAACCCACGACTAATCATCGCAGGGCCATATGTGCATCACCTTGATTCATTGGAACTAAGAGTAACTATCACTCGCTTATTGGTAGGAACAATCACTATTACAAGACCAAAACGAGGCTGCCACCTTTTGTCAATGACTATAGGACTGTCCAGTCTTGATCTTCTGCTTGTAATAGATTGCGTATAGGTAGAATTAAAAATTGTATCTAATGGAAAGAAGAAAAATGAAATATTGCGATCTCATAGATATCTAAAAGGAAGAAGAGGTAAGACACTATCAATTCAAATATTTTTTGACAATTTGAGTGGATCTGTTTCACTAAACATTGTAAATATTTAACTAAAATTTGCTGGTGTTAAAATTTCATCGTTTTGTTTGTGAGTGCTCATTAAAAAATACGTCAAGAATAAACACAATGTAAAACTCTAATACAGGTCAATGAAGGCCGCCGATTCATAGATCAATAAGCGAGTATAACTAAAAAGAAATAGTGGCTGATTCATTTAAAAAACGTGAAAGGTCATGATGGGTTAAAAAGATCAGCAAAGCTTGCTCGCGCAGGCACTGAGTGGTAAAGCAGATTTATGCATATACATGAAAAACGAGGAAGTCACTGCACAGGCAGCCACATATGATAAAGAAGCGTGGAGGAGTATTGGTTGTAGCATACGACGATGTACTTTTCTCGTCAGCTTAAAGAGTATCTTAAACTAACCCATCACATGACTACGTCACGTGGTGCTTTTTAGCCCTCAGTCTTATTAACTCTGTGGTAGTAATCTTACAATCTAACATTGGAGCACTTCAGATTTTGTTCGCATTAACTTTAACCGACTCAAGCAATTTGTCGACGTTTTTTTTAAATATATATATATATATATATATATATATATATATATATATATATATATATATATATATATATATATATATATATATATATATATATATATATATATATATATATATATATATATCTGCAAGTAAAACAAAGAACCAGGAGAAGCAAATGGTTGCTACTTTTAGTGACTTTGGTACACTGCAATATTTCCACAAAACATTGTTTGAAATAGCATTGAGGGCAAATCCTTACCTCGAAATCGAGAGTATTTTTTAGACTCTCCAAATTCAAATCAAGTTTTTATTTCTCACCTCTGATTTTAATATGAGTGAAGTTTAGTGAAAGCGACACCGAAGACTCTGAACTAGTAGATGTTTATCCAGCTTGCTTTTTGTTTGAGCGCTCAATTCTGTTCCGATTTCGCGATAAACTTCTGACAGACGCAATTTAGCAAAGCTGACACCCACTTGCAACATTCTCAGTCTTTTCAGCGATATAAGTAACCTTTTTAACTAAATCCAAGAAAACGAATCTTTCACGTGAATAAATGATGTGTGAAAACCATACCATTAATGGAATATCGTTGTGGTAACTTGATCTGGTGAACTTGCTGGAATGGTGCTACAACAGTGTTGTTTGACATCATAAGGTAAAGTACATACAACATGGTAACAACATCAAAGACCTTTTTAATAAGTGAAAAATGAAAGCTGGTCGTGTTTCTGAAACCTATATGCATCATCGATAGTAAGAATTAAAGTCCAAAACGTCAATTAAGCATTGCAAAAAAATGTTTAAAAAATATTATCCATCTAGGAGCAACAAGACCATAGCATGATTTTCAAAAGAAAATCCCTTTGTCACCATATTGGATGTCAGATCTGCACCATTGTCATTTTCGTTTTCGTTTAGGACAAAACAAACATGAAAAACTGAATAGCGGTTAGATGCGAGGGCACACGAGTGCATGAATCAAGCAAACATTATGCAAATTAATTCAAAGTATCAAAATACACTCTACACTGTTTCGAATTTTTATGAAACTAAATATAAGCTGTAAATGAATTTAAACTGATTAAATAGTAAGCTACTTAATTACGAAGAGACGATTGGTTAGGATAAAAGAAAACAATTTAACATATATTTACCAGCACATTAATCTTATTTTTATTTTCTGGATTTTATTAAGAATAAACATCCGAATCGGCATCCTCCACAGCAAAGTCATTCTGTGTCTTTTTCTTCTCAGGCTCCTGCAACTTAAAACTAATTTGAATGCTTGAATAAAGTCATCAATCATGTCATCAGTGCTTATATATTAGAAATCAAGTTCACTAGTGAAATGAAACATTATTCACTGGACTTGTGCCTTCCTTAACATCGTTAAACAGGGTTACCCTTTGTACACGTATGTCAATTTAAGCAAGCAGATGTTTAGTTCAAGTCAGGCAAGAGTTGCTTATGCATGTGGTAACGTAGCAAATAGACTGTACAGTTGATAACAGATGTTATCACGTAGCTAACAGACTATATATCTGATAACAGATGTTATTACGTAGCAAATAGACTGTATAGTTGATAACATAAGCGATTATGCAGCAGATAGACTGTATTGTAGATAATAGATGTGAGTACGTAGTAAATAGACTATAGTTGAAAACAGATGTGAATAAGTAGCAGCTAGACAGCTCAGTTGATAACAGATGTTCTAACGTAGCAAATAGACTGTATAGCTGATAACAGATGCTATTCATGTGTACTGTATTTATTACTAAAAAAACCTCACATACATAATGTGACTAAAACAATGCTAGTACTGAATTATTGACCACAAATATCATCATAATATTAAATTAATAATCGTTATTTGGCTCATTCATGACTAATTATCAAAATATAATTACCTTTTAATGTGAATTTCCTATTTTATATATATGCAAAAAACTTCTGAATGTATAAACCTGTCTAAACATAAACCACCGACCCACGAGAAGCTACCGGCAATCTTTCTCACTTACCCACGTTAGCCGAATCTGGACTCGAACTCACGCCTACAGAGGTGAGATGGCAGTGATCCGTAACGGTCAGTTCTTCAGACCACTTGGCCGCTATTTAATATTATTATATTTGGGTTTTTAAAAAAAAAATATTTTGGTCAAGATTAATGATTATTACGTTCTCGAGCTAAGTGCATGTGTAATTCCAAAAAAAAACTTTAAGCATGATGCAGTAGCGGGGGAGGGGGCGGGAGCCCCGGACACCAGAGGACTTGGGGCGCCAAAACCTCTTTGGACCTTCATCGTCGCTCCAAGCGCCTTTCCTCCTCCCCAATTTTATCAATATAATTTATTCAATGCGAGTCAGAGAAAGTCACAAAAAGATTTTATGTCATTTAAGATACAGATTGAACGTGTCTGCGAGAGACCACACTTTCTTTATATGGAATGGCACCGCCTCGTGGCATGGTGTTTAAATGTGAGTGAATGTCTCAACAGACATGATAGAACGATCAGTCATTAATACAATCTCTTTATCACAATGTAAACGTTACTTTCTGCAACTAAAAATGCGAATTTACTATTTTTCTTTCATACGATGACTGCATTGTAGTGTATTGCATTGGATGAATTCTCTTCCTATTTTCATCCCAAGTGGTGCTTGCAGGCACGTGGACCTTCAGCTGATGTTATTTGGTGTATACACACACACACACACACACACACACATATATATATATATATATATATATATATATATATATATATATATATATATATATATATATATATATATACATATATATACATATATATACATATATATACACACACATATATATATATATATATATATATATATATATATATATATATATATATATATATATATATATATATATATATATATATACATTCTCCTAGCTACCACGTGTTACTACACGCATCCACCATTAAAGTAATGATTTAAGGATCAAGAAAGACCGAATAAAGTCGACACCGCAACATTTCGTATTCCTTTAATAATATGAATAAAATTTATTTTCTCAAAGATCTTAGCATTTTACTGTTTGATATCACAGTACCCAGTTACATCACAATATAATTAGATAGGTAAGCAAAATTCACGCTTTTCTTATGACACGAATGTTCACTAAATTCCAGTGTATAGTATTAAACTGATAACTTATTCAACAGACGTTTACGAATGTAACAGTACAGGAATTCTGAAATTTCCAAGCTTTTGGGAAATCCCCAAATTGAATATTTTATAGTTTTATACACCAACCCCAATATTCATATCTTTTAAATCTTCTATTCTTTTAGAAATTTGACATTATTGGGTGTACTAATTATTATTTTTTAAATTATTTTAATCTTCAGTTTAATTCATTACTTATTTAATTGATTAATTTGCTTGCATATTTTTAATTATTTTTTTTCCTATTATATGATATTTTTCACACAAAAATAATTAAAAGGAAATAATGAACAAAGAATACGTAAGGGCAAGAAAAAGTATCAAAAGTATGGCCTGTTTGGCTGTCTTCGTTGTTGAGATGAGAATGTTTAATTTAAAAGCACAAAATCTTGATGAAATTAATCTATTAATTAAATTTTAAAGAGTATATATATATATATATATATATATATATATATATATATATATATATATATATATATATATATATATATATATATATATACACATACATATACATACATATATATATATATATATATATATATATATATATATATATATATATATATATATATATATATATATATATATCAGAGGAAAAGAATAATCAGACCATACCATATAACCAGAGCATACAAAAAGAAAGAAAGAAAATGAAATTATCTGGGAGAAAGGTTCGAACTCTAACAACATTTCACCAAATATTGTTTCTCAGCGATGCGCCGTTAGCTGTAGATAGATAATAAATAGTTACATGTACAGTAATTTGTTGTGTCAGGGTATCGAGAACTGGACGAGATCAGTATCGTAATGGCGAAATGTCATGTTATATGAACATGCCCGTGCCCTTGAAAAAAAAAAATAAAAAAATAAACAGCGATGAAAATGTTTATACTCGTCATCACATGAGCTCGCTTTGAGACTGCCGCCAGTCGACCGGCGCTCGCTGCAAATATTAAATACTACTATATCGATTAAGAGTCACTGTCATTAAAGACAATAATAAGAATCGTAGATATTGTAACTGATGCTGTGCAAGCAAATCTTTGCAATTACGTTCTTTGTAACAGTTTTTTTTTTAAGGAAAAGACTGATAACAAACAACACCAATGACACCAGTGCAATAAATGTCAGTGGACAGAAGATGGAAACAGCCACAAGCTTCAAGTACTTGGTATCAATTATCACAGACAAGGGCTTCAAACCGGAAATACTTTGCAGGATTACCCAGGCAACAGCAGCAATAACAAGGTTGAGACCAATATGGAAAGATACCAACATTGCTTTTGGTACCAAACAAGGCTGATGCGCTCGATCGTCAAGTTATATCCAGCTTTATGTATGCTTGTGAAACATGGACGCTCACATCAGATCTACAAAGAAGGATTCAAACCTTAGAAATGAGATGCTACCGCAAGATCTTGGGCATCTCATACATTGACCATGAAACCAACGAAGAAGTCCACAACAGGATCCAACGAGCCATAGGATCCTAGGAAGATCTCCTGACCACTGTAAAAAAAAAAAAGCGCAAACTGAAGTGGTATGGTCATGTCTTAAGGTCATCTAGACTGGCAAAAACAATCTTGCAAGGTACAGTGCGAGGGTGCAGAAGAAGGGGCAGACAGCAAAATAGGTGGGAAGCAACATTAAGGAGTGGACATGCATGTGATTTGGAGATTCCCAAAAGGCAGCAGAGAACAGGAAAAGATGGAGAGACTTGGTTGTAAAGTCAAATGTGGTGCCCCAACGACCACTTGGGTTAAGGGATTAATGATGATGACGAACAGTTGAGAACAGTAATAATCAATGTTGCCTTGGTTGAATTCCACTCCTGTACACCCACAATACATTAGGTTGATGACATACTTTACTTTAAATTAATTATATTTTTATTGCAATACAGTATAAAGAATGATCGTGTGTGTGTGTGTGTGTGTATGTCTGTGTCTTCTACGTCAATAAACTCTTGTGTCGTCTTTTCATGCGTATATACTAGAATATATACACTATATACACAGGTCAGATCCATTTAACACGCATGAAAAAGAAACTTTTAATATAAATATGTTTACATTTGCGGAGTCGAAGATATTCCTAAATGTACATTTTGTGATCGATTGCAGCCAGCCGCGTCAGACCTTATATATATTGAGACTTGAGCCGAAGCGGTCTTTGAGATCAATCTTCGACGGCGACTTCAAACACCTGCTTATTTAAAGATTAGTGATTGAACCTGGGACAACTGAATGTCGGTACTGCACTAGCAGCTCTGAGACATTTTAATTGATACCTGCCCAAATTACTGACTCTTTATCGGTATCCTACTTTTTCCAAAAAAAAGAGAATGTCTTCAAGTTAACATATGAGTGAATTTTTTCAAAGTCGGTGCTAATGATCATCTTCACCATCTCTGTCATTTTGAGCTTCTAAAGATTAGGCGCTGTACTGAGTCTATATCATCATCATCATCATCATCATCATCGTCGTCGTCGTCGTCGTCATCATCATCATCATCGTCGTCATCATCATTATCATTATTATTATTATTATTATTATTATTATTATTATTATTATTATTATTATTATTATTATTATTATTTTATGTGTAGGTAAGATATCACTAACCAATCAGGATATAGTGGACGGTGGAGGAATTGCAAGATGAAATAATCCACACAAAGCAATTGTTGTATTAAAAAGTATAAGCTTCCCTATACAAAAGTCAATTGTCAGAAACTATAATGAAAACATTACAACTTACCTTTACATGTAGTTAATCTGTCCACATTTATTTTCATTTTTCTTCACTTAAACATGATATTGATATAAGATGGTACAGTTATTGTTGTTACTAAGATTATCATTTCCAAGAATTCTCAAATGTATTATTCAAATGTTTTCTATCTCCATCCCACCCCTAACTTTA
Source organism: Potamilus streckersoni (assembly GCA_016746295.1). Taxonomy (NCBI): domain Eukaryota; kingdom Metazoa; phylum Mollusca; class Bivalvia; order Unionida; family Unionidae; genus Potamilus; species Potamilus streckersoni. The sequence continues at coordinate 510,374 of JAEAOA010002325.1, forward strand.
ATAATCTGTTCGCATAACATGATACAAGTTAAAACAATTCTCCATTCCCATGAAAAAAACAATATAAATATTAATAAAACAATGACAGTCTTTTTATTAACTTTTAAAGAGTTGTGGATAACAGCAGATTCTAAACAGTTCTTCCAGGTATATTCAATTTGTTCCGTTTCAAATAGATGTTAAACTCACGTTTTCTTCAATAATAATAATAATAATAATAATAATAATAATAATAATAATAATAATAATAATAATAATAATTTTCTTTTTTGGACCAGTTCTGAACTGTTTTGAAGGAAGGAATAGCAATAATGTAAAGAACAAAATTAAATGTTCCTTCCTGAATTAATTTTGAAAAAAAAAGAGAAAACAGAACGACTACAAATAACAGAGTCATTTACATAGAACTTTATCTTTCCGTTTGGTTGTCTCTGGCGAAAATCCTTCAATTTACCGATCTGAGCACCGTTGGCACCGCTTGTTATTTTATCTGATTTATTCATATTTATTGGACAAGCTATCACGGAATTGTCCTTTGCGTGTACAAAAACACTAAATCCATTAAAGGCAAGCTGTGTATAGATCTCTTACTATCTTCTAGATGTTATTTGTTGTGTGTGTCTATTAGTTGTATTGAGAAAACGTTATATCGATTGTCTATCATGCAGCGAGAAATCTTTCCAGACTTGCCCCGATGACTATCTAATTTTCCATCGGCACCACGAACGATGTCATTTAGAGTTCCCGAGCAAATATCATGGGATTACATTTTAGCTTGATTTCATTATGGGCTGACACGATATTAGTTGAAAATTTTGTCTTAAATCTCGCCAGTCGCTCTTCGTCGTCAATGGTAGTCCGTGTTGATTGGCAAAAATGTAAATGCAAGATTGTTTTGCGATATGGCGTTATTTGCTACGTCCAATGATGTCGTATTCAGGCTTTAATAGTCACAGTGGCTGAAGTACGCTGTGTTACTATATGTGCTGGTTTATCTCGAGCTTAACAAATACAAATTAAACAAACAAATAAATAAGAGAATATAATAATAATTAAGTAGTCAAACAAATGAAAACGGGAATCATGTTATATTATCTGCAAGTAAAAAAAGTCCATTTTTGAGAACACTGTGAAGCGAAAGAATACGAAATAGGTACAAGTGTCAGATACTTTCAAATAATAAAATTTATTAAGTTTGCTTGTTAAAATTAAATTGCTTTAGAAAATATCGTACGCAACACATTTATGACTTGTGAAGTCGCGACGTAATATGTCATAAATGTAATATAAAAATGAAATTGTTTTAAGTTAGAACACTTTATATCAAAGTTGTCATTTATCAAATATTTTCTAACACGAAATTACAAAACGGAATGTCCATGTGCACCTATAATCCAGTATGATAACATTTTCAAATATTTTACTGTATTTAGATGGTGGCATATGAATTCTTAAATAACAGTTTTTAAGTCATTACACTTAGAATTAACAGGACATGAACCTAACACCAGACTTAACCAGAAAATGCAAATTTTAATAAAATAGATTATGTGAAAATAACTGGATTTATAATATCTTCAATGAAAAAATATGGTCAAATTATAAGTATCAGGAAACAACCTTTATTTATTAATAAGTTTTTTTATGCCTGTCTTTTCAACACATTTTTCTATATTTTATAGATAATTCTACACATGGAAGAAGTAATGGACAAGGACGTCGTAGGGCGATATCACATATCGCTACGCGAAGTGGGCAGGCCTGCGGAAGAACTTCAGAAAACCCCATGTGTAGTATTATATGTACAAATAATTTGGACCCTTTAGACCTACTTTTTGAATTTCATGCAAAAACATAGGGAGTTACTAAAGAAAATAAAGAAAGAGCACCCAATCATTTTATCAAATTAAAAAATTCGATATTGATATAAAGGGGAGATGACACACTACATACACACATGGTTTAAAACACTAGGTTCTTTTTTTTTTGAAAAATATCTTAGTTTTACACAGTCTCAACCTCAAAAAATCGAAATTTCAAAACTCCTAAATAAATTTTAATAAATAGTAACAAATACAATATAAATTATATGCATATAATAAAAAGAATGATGAGTGAATGAAGAAGGTGTAGGTGTAGAAAGAATCAAAATGCATATAATAAAGTTAGACAACTGGGAAATGATTGTACATAAAGGCTGTCCTTACAAATGCACTTATAGCAACATGCATGATAGCACAAAACACATAGCATTCACCTGACTTAGACCTCTAGCCAAGGTCACAATAATTGAAATAAGCGGAATGATTCTGATAGGGTAAATGAAACCCTATCGGGAAAGTGAACCTTTAGATACACTAGAAAATACCCCATCAAGAAATTTAGGATTTAGTTTTGGATAAAAATTCTTTTTTTAATAAGACATAGTTTCGGTTAAGTGGGGGGGTCTATCTGTTGCCCCCACCCACCCCATCCCAAAAAAGAAGAATAGCATACTAAGTGGCATAAGTGCGTATCGCTTTAGGACGGATTCGGTGGTCTAAGTTTAGGAAAAATTAACATAACGAGAAATTTATCTAAGGCGTGACAGACAGATGGAGAGACAAGGAATAATAAGTATAATAATGATATAATAATGAATACGTATTATTTATGACGATCGCATATGGATACAGTAACATGCAAATCACCACCGCATGCTATTGAAATATGCCCATTATTGTAAGTACAAAATTAATAATTCTTAAAGGACTATTTATTAGTAATGCACGTTTCAGTAAAGGTGGCTGGGGCATGGTACTCTGTGAAGGAATGGATAAACATCATGATAATAATGACGTCACATTTTATTTAGTAGTATCATGCAACTTTCATCAGTGAATGTGTGAAAGAATAACGTATAATGAAAAATCTTTCATACCTTTTTCTCTACAAAGTTTGGTGCAGTGGACAGCAATATGAGTCTGCATATAGTGAAAATGAAATGACACTGACACTTAAGAATAATCCATTTAGTGGCAAAGAGAAGTTAATTTTGTATAAAACTTGGAGAAATTTATTATAATTTATTTTTCTGCACATACTATTTGGATTCTAGTCAGTCCTGGCCACTCTGGTTGCCTAGTGGCTAGAGAGTCCGCCTTGGATGCGGCAGGTGGCGGGTTCAAACCTCGGCCGAGTCATGCCAAAGACTTGCAAAAATGATACTTACAGCTGTCTAGCTTGGCGCTCGGCATTAATAGGTTAGTGTTAAGACTGGCCGGCTTGGTGTGAAGATATTGTGACTGGGTGGGACATGATGCTACATGTCTGCGGCATGAAATCACTATAAAGTGCCACACTGCAGACATCGTAGCGATATGACTGAAATTTTTTAAGGCTACGTTAAAATTCCAAAATCACACATGCATACATACATACACACACACACACACACAACACACACACACACAGTCATTCTTAAACAACCTTGAAAATGTACGAAGGCCTGTTACAGCCATATACAGCATTTTATGGTGAAGCAATAACACAATTCTCCATGTATATTCCTAATAATAATAATGACACAATTTTAGACCCAAATATTTTTATGATCCCCAAAATTAACAATCTGGAATATTCATATTCTCTGCTCACGTGTCTTTCTATACAAACTGAAACAATTTTAGCAGAATTTGTAATTAATTTTTGTTTTAATAATTGATGACTCTTGATTTTAAAACTTGTTACCACTTTCATTGTTTCATAATAATGGCTTCAAGGAAACATAATATATATATATATATATATATATATATATATATATATACATAGATATATAGATAAATACATATATCTTTATATATATATATATATATATATTTATATATATATATATATATATATATATATATATATATATATATATATATATATATATATATAGAGATAGATGCATACATACATACATACATACATACATACATACATACATACATACATACATACATACATACATACATACATACATACATACATACATACATACATACATACATACATACATACATACATACATACATACATACATACATACATACATAGATAGATAGATAGATAGATAGATAGATAGATAGATAGATAGATAGATAGATAGATAGATAGATAGATAGATAGATAGATAGATAGATAGACACACACACGTCATTTAAATCGTAATGAAGGACGTTGCGCTATACTTAAATATTCATGACTAGTGGCAATCATAACATCAATCAGAACTGATCGAAGTACATGTACCATTTTCTAAAGAATGTAACTGCCCATATATCTTACATAATCATTTTGCAATTTTGTTCAAATGGTTGTCTTTTTCTTATTTTGGGCCACACTCTAGTGTTGTGGGAAGTGACCTCTCACATACTAGCGGAAACGCATACCACAACTAGAATAGTTATCATGTTTGCAGTCAATATGTCCCATTTATGCATACATAAAGTTTTATTGGGATGACAAGAACTTTTTATTATCTTTAGACAGGTATTAAGATGTCGTATTGATGATGCCAGAAGATATCAATTTTGGCGGATTAATTAAGAAAACTTGATATGGTGGTAGAAGACAGGAAACTAAATAAGATATAAACAAGCAAGTAAATCATTTTAAAATACCTTTTTCAGGTATGTTTCGGAATTTTCGTGACTATTATCGGTAACGACTACAAATGTACTTTCAATATTGACAGTATGATGGCCGTCGGGTTATAAGTAAGCGTGTAATATTACTGTCAGTCATGTGTCCGCTGGAAGAATACCAATATGGCAGCCCCCCCCCTCACTACAAGGCATCTTGGCGTTTATTAACACGTGCATTTTTATGCAAGGCCCATTGCATATGAAAAATATAACACTCGTTGCATCTTCATTATTCTTTATAAAGCAAGATAATTACAATGTGGCCTTTTTAAGAGTATTTCCATAATCCATAATACAGTCATATTTAGCTCCTCGTGTCCAATAAGCCGATGTATAGAGAAGCATATGCAAAGAAAATAAGTAATCTATTCACGCAGCAATCACAAAATTAAGGGGCATAAAACAATTACATCGACACGGTAAAGTTGCTGTTAATTAGCATGTTTCAAGGATAGAACACGAGCTGTTCATGAGCGGGCCATACCAAAATGCAGTGCAAACGTTTATACAAGAATGTGTAATTTTTCGTTAAGTTTTGCATTACAATGTTGAAAAGCTTGCGGCTAAAGGTACATTTAAACAGTGTATTCGTGGAGGTAAATTGTTGGAGTGCTTTATTGATATAATTGGTAGTTTTCGGGCTGTTTGAGTGGGGTTTTCACGAAGAGGCGAAGAAGACGTCTGCAGGAAAGAGCTAAGACAACGTTTTGTTTTCTTCGTGCCATCCGCTGTGCATTTCATGTCGGTGTCTGACACTGTTTTAGAATGCTTTGTGAATGGATTGTGGTCGAGTATGTATATATGGAAACATGAAAAGAAAACTATTTCTTATATATTAAACTGGCTTCTGAATAGACGCTTAGAAGATTTAACACACTCTTTAGTACAAACACACGCAGAACCTTTTCATAGGTTTACTTGAATTTCAATTGCTTTTAACAGCGGATCATGCGAAATATCAGAGATTTAAGACAATTTCAGGTTCGGAACGATATTGTTGGATTTTTAAAGTTTATTTACTAATTTAACTTATCCAGACCACCATGCAAATACAATTGCGCTCCAGTGGCATAAGTGGTTAGAACGTCCGCCTCAAATGATGGAGAAAGCGAGTTCGAACTCCGACTGAGTCATACCGAAGAATTATTGTTATATTTTTGTTGTGTTTTGCCATTTTTCAGATTTGCTATACATGACGGCCAGTACTAATAGTGGAGGAAGAACCCTGGAAAACCCCGGGAAGAACCACCGACCCACGAGAAGCTACTGGCAGGCTTTCTCACTTACCCACGTTAGCCGAGTCTGGACTCGAACTCACGCAGACAGAGGTTAGATGGCAGTGATCCGTAATGGTCAGCGCATTTAGACCACTCAGCCACTCGGGGCTCCATCCGAATAATTATAAACATGGTACTAGCATTTTGGCTCTCAGCATAAAGAGGTTCGCATTAGGATTGGTTGGCCTGGTTTCCGGATTTCTGGGTCGGATATCATGTTTCATGTCTGCGGCATGATGCTCCAGTGGTAGACATCACTATGAACTGCCTCACTGCAGACATCATAGCGATATGACAGAAACATTGTTAAAGTTACGTTAAAAATTCAAATCACACACACACACACACACACACACACACACATGCGCGATGAAATACGTATGGCTTTTAATATTTGAACTATTATCCAGCCTAGAGAATGAAAGAGACAAAAAATGATCATTGCGGGAAACAGACATGCATCAAGATGTAGCCATACCACCCTTCCCAAACATCGGATTCAGTTGTCAACAAAATGTTAGCGACTTCAAGTACAAATAGTATTTTTTTTTACAAATACATTTTGAGACTAGTCCGAGTTTCCTCTGACCCTTGACACCCCATTTTTGATATTTGGTTTTTTTATGTTGGGGTGTAGAGTCAGAGTCTATTCTCTATCAAAAACTTGGAATGGTGTCGGCATAGGGTACTCGCCAACTATCAGGCCTAGAAAACTTAAATGACCTTACATTGACCCATAATAACATTAAATCATTAGGGAAATCATTTATCTTCTCATAAATTACAAGCATAACACCGATTTAGTCTTTAATCCGTTGTCAGACGAAACGTAACTACAGCGTTGTTGAATTTTGACCGCGTTGGCACCATTTTCATTGCTAGTCACATGACTAACAAATCTCGCAGCCGATATGCATTAACGTCATAGGTCAAATAGTCACGTGATAACAACAAAAAAAAACGCGTTTTCCCATACCCCTTGTGGAAGACGGCAAATGTGTCACCTTCATTGATAACTGATTTTATTACATCATACTGTAGTTCTTTAATATTAAAATAGTATCCTTTTTCTTAAAGTATCTCATTGGCAAGAGCTTCCGTGTATTCGTTTTTACCTCCCATGTTGCAATATAGGTTTATGCACAAAACCTTCCATTCCAGTATTAAAATAGTATCCTTTTTCTTAAAGTATCTCATTGGCAAGAGCTTCCGTGTATTCGTCTTTACCTCCCATGTTGCAATATAGGTTTATGCACAAAACCTTCCATTCCAGTATTGCAGAAAGAAGACATAAACTCGAAAATATTGAATGACAGTCACGCAATGTATACAATAACAAAAAAAAAACACGTATTATTCAACATATTAATTGGGATAACAGCAGCCCGAAACATGTGTCGCTGTCGCATCTTCTTGGAAAGAGGCTGACTGATCACGCAGAAACTACATGTCAACGCACTTTGTTGTTATCACGTGACTATTTGACCTATGACGTTTATGCACATCGGCTGCGAGATTTAGTTAGTCATGTGACCAGCAATTAAAATGGTGCGAACAAGGTCAAAATTCATCAACGCTGTAGTTACGTCTCGTCTGACAACGGATTAAAGCCAAAATTGGTATTATGCTTGTAATTTCTGAAAAGATAAATGATTTCCCTATCGATTTAATGTAATTATGGGTCAATGCAAGGTCATTTAAGTTTTCTAGGCCATATAGTTGGCGAGTACCCTATGCCGACACCAAATGGTGTCGGCAAATTCCAAGTTTTTGATAGGGAATAGACTCTGACCCTACACCCCAACATAAAAAACCAGATATCAAAAATGGGGTGTCAAGGGTCAGAGGAAACTCGGACTATTTGAGACCAGACCATTGCATAAATGAGAAATTATTTCTCAGCATTACCTTTTCAAAATCTATTACTTTTGAAAGCATTACTCATTCGAGTGACCTTTAAAAATCCATTCAAACATATAGTTAAATGTATATATTCTCTATTCATTTATTTAGACGCTAACTGCAGAATAATAAATGTATGATATAGTTTACTAGGTACAGTCCATTTTATTTTCGGGTGTGGGAGAGAGTCAATGATTTTCTATCCATCCATACTTCTTCTGTTATCTCAAGAAAATTTCTTTTGTCACCTAATATAATGGATACAAAAAGCTCTCTTTTTTACTGAATCCAGAACAAGACCATTTTTTCCCCAAGCTATTTGAGGGACACATTTTTTCAGAAAAAAAACCTACACACCGAAAAATGTATTGTGCGATCTTAAGACGTTTTGCGGTTTAGACAGTGGGATATTAAAATTACCCTTAAAACAGCACACGTTACTATTTGAAATCCGAGAAGCATTTTCCAATCTTTTCTTAGCATGAAACTGCGTCGTCATATTCACTTTCCTATGCCGATCTCCAAGTCAATATAAAGAAAATTCATCCAATAGTCTCGTTTTAATTTTTAGCGCTGGACTTAAAGAACTGCAACTCGCTCGAAACGCATACTGTGAAAGGGGTCCATTTAGCGCGTGCAAAAAATCAAGGTCTATGTTGCTGACAACTAATTACTTCTAATAAACTACACCGACCCAGATTTACTGATGCATTCAGATGTAGTGCTATAAAAATATATTTGACTGCTAAAAGAGTGTCTGTCTGTCTGTCTGTCTGTGTATGTATGTATGTATGTATGTATGTATGTATGTATGTATGTATGTATGTATGTATGTATGTATGTATGTATGTATGTATGTATGTATGTATGTATGTATGTATGTATGTATGTATGTATGTATGTATGTATGTAGCTGTCTATATATATATATATATATATATATATATATATATATATATATATATATATATATATATATATATATATATATATATATATATATATATATATATATATATATATATATATATATATAGAGAGAGAGAGAGAGAGAGAGAGAGAGAGAGAGAGAGAGAGAGAGAGAGAGAGAGAGAGATGGTCAAATACCAGTTGCCATTATTCCAGAACAAAATACTCGTACAGGCAGATCAAAATGGAAATGTATAATTCATTCAATTTTATCATCAACAAATAATTTGAATTTTTATATTGTGTCCGTGTTAGGCTTGTGACCTAAACACGTACTTAGTGTAATTAATGGGTAATCTGGCACTGCGCATGTACAAGGTTCATGCTAGTATCATTTGGGGTTGATATACTCGAAAAAACGTAGCAGTCTTGTAATTGACCATGGTCATTGGAATGGTTCGGTTTATATTTATGGTTTTACAAGATTTAATCACCATTTTTCAACATATTATAGGCTGTGCAAGGTAGTCAGTCTGTTTGGTGGAAGAAGAACACCCTGAGAAAAACCATCATTCCACAGTTATCTACTGGAAAACTATCTCACATACCCACGATGGCTGATTCGAAGTTACGTGGATAGAAGTGAGATGTGTGAATGATCTCTAGAGCCTATTACAGCTCGGCCATCCTGTGATCTCTGATCATTTTAATAAAATTAGAAAGAAATAGAATATTGGCACAACTAATAGAAAATTACCAAATTAATTCAATAGCAAAAACCGCTTTATAATTTAAAAAGTTCTATAAACCCTTTAAAGCCAATCTGAATGACCCATCATCTCCAGTGTTAATGAATTATTATTATTATTATTATTATTATTATTATTATTATTATTATTATTATTATTATTATTATTATTATTATTATTATTAACAAGTTTAAAATTACTCTGATTCTGGTTTTAAAATACTTGTGTACGTATTAGAGTTATGATACATATTCATATCGATTCCAAACGAGGAAAACTGCCAGAACGCGACCTGTCATAGATGGTCAAATTTGATTTGTTTTAGTGGATCAATAACAACGATCCATAAATAAAGAACTCTAACAGGGTGTATTCACAGTTATCACACCATTGTATGCAGCTTTGAGAACATGGAATCGATGGATATGACGTCTATTGGTTTATGCATGATGTTTCAGACCAACATATCTGTTTGATGGTGTGAAACGATACTGATGTTACAAATATTATTTGCGCTTTAAATTGAATGACATTAAATTATAATTATGAAATGGACATGAGCGATAAAAAACACAATCCTGCAGTAATGATGGCGGGTTAGCAAGTTTAATGGGTGATAAATTCGTGACGTCAGAAATATTAACGATCAGAATTGCACGCGAGATTTCGTGGTTAGAAACCCAAGGTATTTGCATATAATGACGTCAGAAATTGATTATGTAAGACTACTAACAGGCTCTCTGGAAAGATTTGGAACGGCAAACTCTTGCCTCAGTCTCCCGTAATTATAAACATATGATTTGCTCACCTGGTGCCTCGAAAATATAATTAGTCTATTGTTAAATGTGCAAGCCATTTATTACTCAGAGATATAGAAAATAAAATTTGCAAAAGAATATTTAAAAGAAGACAAAAATGAATGAGGGAACAATATAATATTCCGACAGTTTATCAAAGGATATATTGTCACACAGTTACTTCGAGAAAGTGTAGTCAACTATTTATTACAACAACTGTATAAATCACTGGTATTGGAAAAGTAACAATACATATAATTCGATCTGTTATGATACCAAATAAAATATGAACTTTTATCAGGATATATATTTATATATATATATATATATATATATATATAAATATAAATATATATATATATATATATATATATATTTATATTTATATATATATATATATATATATATATATATAAATATATAAATCTATCCATTTATTCAATGAATTGCAATAACTGGTAATATTATCAAACTTAAAGTTCCTAATATTCGTATCTTGAACGAACATTGACACTACTTTCCATTTTTCTATTTATTCATTTATTTACTTAAAAAATTAGACACGAAGGGATACAAATTACATTAACACAGGACAGTGTGATCTAGGTTTAAGGGATATACACTACATTGACACTGGGAAGTGTGGTTTAAGGGATACACACTACATGAACACTGGGCCGTGTGATTTAGGTTTAAGGGATAAACACTACATTAACACTAGGCAGTTTAACTTAGGTTTAAGGGATAATCAGTATATTAACACTGGGCAGTATGATTTAGCTTTAAGGGATACACACTACATTAACACTAGGTTTAAGAGATACACACTACATTAACACTAGACAGTGTGATTTAAGTTTAACGGATACACACAACATTAACACCAGGCAGTGTGGTTTAGGTTTAAGGGATAAACACTACAGTAACACTGGGCAGTGTGGTTTAAGGGATGCACACTACATTAACATTGAGCAGCTGTTTTAAGGGATAAACACTACATTAGCACTGGGCAGTGTGATTTAGGTTTAATGTATACACTACATTAACACTGGGCAGTGTGGTTTAGGGGATGCACATTATATTAACACAGGGCAGCGTGGTTTAAGGGATACACACTGCATTAACACTGGGCAGTGTGATTTAGGTTTACGTCTGATTTTTTGTTTGTTATAAACAATTATATTGCGCACACATCTTTCTGAGCAAACATATCCATTGACTCGTACAACACGTTATTTAATACGTTTTATTTTTGCGTCCATTTTCTGTGGAGAGGGCGTATTTCTTTACTTTTAAAGAAAATATTAATTAATCGTGGTATATTTACAAATCAGGAAATAATCTGAAAACGGTATAATATATTTTACCAGAAACAGTTGTGTTTTGTCAGCAAACTGTAAAATAAGCCTAAGTCAGATAATTATTATTATTAGAAAGACCCTCTCATTGGTTTTATTCCTTGAAAACCTACGAAAATACTGGGTCATAAATGGAAAATAAAATGAAATATAACATTTCATCGGATATGAAAAGATCTGATTAAAGCGACCTATCATTGGAAATGTGTAGAGATGTGGCTAACTGTAAAGAAATCCTATCGTTCTCCAATGTTTTTACCTAATGTAAACGATGCAATTTCTCAACATGGATTGGAATCAACTACCTGTCTATTTAAACTCGATGATTCATGTGTCTGCATTTTAATTAGACCGTACACAACTACTAAATGGACGTGGAATTCCCAACGCGCCGTAGAAATAATTCAATATCGAATGAGACGGTGGTACATTAGGAATATTTTACCTGCTTCGCATGTCTTGACTTTGTAGTTGTCCAACGCCTCCCTCTAGACTGCATGACCTACTTTACCTGTTCTGATTCGTACTGTGTTCACTGTCTTCCATAGGACTGCGGGACATTCTGTTCTGATTCGTACAGTGTTCACTGTCTTCCATAGGACTGCGGGACATGCTGTTCTGATTCGTACTGTGTTCATTGTCTTCCATAGGACTGCGGGGCATGCTGTTCTGATTCGTACAGTGTTCACTGTTTTCCATAGGACTGCAAGACATGTTTTTACCTCTTGTGATTTGAACTGTCTCTCAAGGTCGGCAACAATACAGCAAAATATGCATTACCTCCTGTGATTTGTTCAATCCCTCTACATATGTCTCAAGACTCGGGATGTGCTTTATCTGCTTTGATTTATATAGTACCAAGACTGTGTGCTTTACCTGTTGTGATTTGTACGGACAGACCCTCAACCTCAATTTCTGCATCAAAAAGCGGGACCTGATTTACGTATTGTGATTTATACGGTTCCTCAACGCTTGTCTCAACACTCTATGAATTGCTTAACCTGCTGTGATTTTTAAAGTCATTCAGCGTCAGCTTCAAGACTGTTGGATCTGCTTCACCTGTTGTGAATTTTACGGTATCTCAACGTCAGCGTCAGGACTGCAGGATTTGCTTTGCCTTTTGTGATTTTTGAGAGCCCTCAACGTCTGCCACAAGACTATACTACCTGTTTTACCTCTTGTGATTTATACACTTCCAAAACGTCTGCATCAATCACGCAGAACATACTTTACCTGTTGTGGTGTGTACATTTCTTCAACGTCTACCTCTAAACTACAGAATTTGCTTCGCCTGTTGTGACGTATACAGTCCTCAAAGAAACTTGCAAGACATGCTTTGGCTATTATGATCTACATTCTCTCAATGTCTACGTCAGGGTTGCAGGACATACTTTACGACTGGCCATCTGTAGCCCCTTAACGTTTTACCTTTAGATGGCAGGACATGATTTGAACAGTCCCTCAACGCCAGCCGCAAGAATGCAGGAGATGCTTTGCCTGTTACGATTTGTAACGTCTGTCTCAAGACTGCAGCAGATGCTTTACCTTTTGTGATTTGAGCGTTCCGGTGACATAGTGGTTTGAGCGTCCGTCAATGATGCAAGAGATCGCAGGTTCGAAACCCAAAAAATGCACCAACAGCTGCCTCGCTTGGCACTTAGCATTAAGAGATTAAGAGGGCAGTTTTAGGACTGATCTGCCTGGTGTGAGGATCATGTAACTGGGTGGGATATCATGATACATGTCTGTGGCATGATGCCCCAGCTCAAGACATCATTATAGGTGCCACAAGGCAGACAACGCAGCCATATGACTGAACTTTGTTCAAAGCTATGTTAATAATCCAAATAACACACAAATTGTTGTGATTATAATAGCCACTCAACGTCTACCTAACGAGTACACCACATGCTTAACATGCGATTTGTACAGTCCCTCAACGGTTGCCTCTGGATTGCATTACTTGCTTTACCTTTCGTTATTTGTACAGTGCCTCAAAGTCTGCCTCAAGACTGCAGGACCTTCTTTATTATAATTGGTACAGTCTCTCTATAGCTGCCTCTAGACTGCAGGGCCTGCTATATTGTTATTTGTAATGTCCCTCAACTTCTGCCTCTCGACATCAGTATCTTCTTTATTGTTATATGTACAGTCCCTCAACGGCTGCCTCTAGACTGCAGGACATGCTTTATTTTTACATGTACAGTCCCTCGACGGCTGCCTCTAGACTGCGAGACCTGCTTTATTGTTATAGGTACAGTACCTCAACAACTGCCTCTCGACTGCAGGACCTGCTTTATTGTTATATGTACAGTTCCTCAACGGCTGCCTCTAGACTGCAGTACCTTCTTTATTGTTATATGTACAGTTCATCAACGGCTGCCTCTAGACTACAGTACCTTCTTTATTGTTATATGTACAGTTCCTCAACGGTTTCCTCTAGACTGCATTATCTTCTTTATTGTTATATGTACAATCCATCAACGGCTGTCTCTAGACTACAGGACCTGCTTTATTGTTATATGTTCAGTCCCTCAACGGCTGTCTCTAGACTGCAGGACCTGCTTTATTGTTATATATACAATCCATCAACGGCTGTCTTTAGACTGCAGGTCCTACTTTATTGTTATATATACAGTTATATGCAACGGTTGCCTCTAGACTGCGGGACCTGCTTTATTGTTATTTGTAAAGTCCTTCAATGATTTTCCTCTTTTGACTTGAGAATAAATTTTAAATGTAAATAAGTGAACAGGTTATGGCTACACTTATAAGTATATTATGAATGGAGATGAGAAATTCTCTCATGTTACGTAAAGTTTTATTTGCGATTATGGGCAACACATACTTTAACCATTCTTTCCATTGCAGGTTAAGCATTTCATTATGTTATAAACACTGAAATACATGTTACATTAATCAATAGAACATTATTACCCTATTCCAGTTACAATGAAAGGGAAACAAACTCCATCAGTTCCTTCTATCGATTTGTGATAATGTCGTTTATAATACTATTTTAGCAAGCTTCGCACGCCTAATGTGAGTCAATTTTTACTGATTGCTCTCATTTGACATCGAAACCCCATTTGGGATATTTTACATCAATACTTACGATCATTGTCAACCACCGAAAACACCGAATTTGCACCAACTCAGAAACATCTATAACGTAGAGTTTGAAATTTAGTTTGTTTGGATCTTGTACAACACAATAAGACTTAAAAGATTATATCGTGCCGAGGCAAGTAAAGTGCCTTGACTGGGACACAACAAAGCACCCAATTAGGGCTGATCAGGTGGTAAGAGTAGTCTCCGGACCCTTCTGGTCACGAAATCAAGGCCGTAGCATGATGTCCCACCCAGTCACATTATCCTGACACCAAACCGACCAGTCCTAACACTAACCTCTAACTGCATCAATGCAAATGGGACAATGTGGTACAATCTTTAAATACCAAGACTATATTATCAAACAGACATCATCGGAATTAAAAGAAAACAATATGTCTGTCAGTGCATAGATTAGTCAATTATGTGCTGATTTTGTTTGCAAAATTGCAAAGTGTGTTTGCCTTGCATAGGGTCATCTGCCAGTTTGCACTCAACATAACCAATGCAGTGCTAGTGACCTTATTAAAAGAGGATTTTCTAGAAGGCAATTGCATGCACGCACGCACTTCTCGCTTTGTATTAAAAAAAGTTCAACACCTTAAATCAGACAGTGCTCTGTTGGATAATTTCCTTATATATATATATATATATATATATATATATATATATATATATATATATATATATATATATATATATATATATATATATATATATATATATATATATATATATATATATATATATATATATATATGTCTTCTTCTATAGCCTGTTATTTGTTCCAGATTTGGCCTGATCTATCTAGCTTGCACCGCCACCTTGTTCATAAATGTCATACATGTCGCCCACGCTGTAGAGTTAAGAAAGGTCATAATCGGAATTATCTACCCTTATCGTTAATGAACCAGTAAGAAATCATATTTGGAGCCAAAATTACAAACAATTTTCTCTAAAGAATTCGAAACATTATTCCTGGTGTTGTAAACGCAGCTCTTTAAAAACTTATTAACTTGATAAATTAATTTTTATTTTTTGTTCTTAATGTAATCAATTTTGTTTTTGAATGTTAAGTTTCTGAATATCTTTTTTTATTACATGAATTACGCTGCAATATGAAAAGCAAGTAAACCTTAATCTACCGATTTTTTTATGGATCCATCAATCAGATCTGCTAGGTATGAACCAGCGATATTTACAGGTGAAAGAGTAGCCGTGTTCGATAAAGTACAGAAGAAAAAAATAATGGAAAACAATAACGCAATCTAAAAATACTTGTTGATCAGAACAGTTTCTAACGTTTATTAGAAACACTTCGATTTAACCTTGTGATAATTGCGGATACATACGTTAAACAACATTAAGAAAAGAGATTATGGTTGCTGTTTCCGCTTAGAAGGAATAGTGACATGATTAATAAACTGTGGAGCAATAGCATTATGGATTAACTGACGTCTGTATAATTGTATAGAGTAACGCAATTCCCAGAGAGCTACCAGTAAACTTGATCATTTCCAGTCACAAGGATGGGTCCTTTGGGTGTTTCCTGAGCTATCTGTATCAAATGAGGAAAAGTTCCAAATTAAAATTAAAATTAAAATTAATAATCTAGAAACTGGAAGCATGGCTGGTATTTAAATAAGAGATAGCTATAATCCGGTCTTGGCGCTCACTAAAGCATTCGGTTGTCATCATCGATCGGTAAAGACTGGAACCATACTTATTTGTGTTTCGATGTCTCTCTTTTCTGTGTCAATAATATTCATTTATCATTGCCCCGAGTCCAAGAGCGGAACAGCAGGTACAACGAGCTTCATACATGCTGTTTTGTTTATTTAAATAAAGAACTATTTAATTAAGCATCTATTTGAATTATCATCGAAGTTCCGTCCAGGTCATTCACATTTTATTGTAAACCTAACGTCACTCTAATTAAATGCGAGATCTAAAGTAGATATGATGAACATACATGCGAGTTCATGTTCTGTTGACCTTTTGATTTAATAATCATATTATAGATTTCATATTTTGAAAGTAACAACGTCATTTGGAACATACCGTTAAGAACGCTTACTCTCCTTTACATTAAATGCAACCGTTTATCCCATTAGCCAACACACACGCGCACACACACACACGCACGCACGCACGCACACACATATATACCTACCATTCACTTTTATTAATTAGTATCCTACTTACACATCATTCATTATAATTTTTTAGTGTCCTATATAACAACCACTCTCTAAAATTATTTAGTATTATATATACTCACCATTCACTATAATTATTTAGTATTCTATTTATCCACCAATCACTATTATTAGTTAGTATTCTATATACACACCATTCACGATAATTGTTAACGTAAGCACCTTTAATAAGTCTGTCAGTACCTTCATCTTGTTTGTTACGTTTCAAGTTACTTTCTTATTTAATTTCTTAATTTAAAAAATGATTAAAAATTAAAAGAAATAGTGAAATATTTAAATAATAATAAAATAAACAAATTACGAAACAGCATTATAAATACTGAAATAAATGAAAGAAATATTAATTTACTAAAAAGAAAAATCAAAATCATTAAAAACAAAATAATAAATAATAATCTAATTAACATACAAGTGCTCTATTGTACACTATTCTGACTTGTCTAAACTCCAAAACGCAGTTGTCATAGTTACCATGACATTTGTAAACAAGGTGGCGTTCTTGTTCATCGACGTATAGGCGAGAACACGATATCATCTGCAGTGTTATTAAAATCGTGTTGCAGTTTATACCGATCATGATATCAATAACACATTACGAAGAAACGCACATACTATTCAAAACAGTTTACCATGTTTGTTTTCTTTTTATTAAAACAAAATCTATTTAAAAAATTTCAAGATATAAATATTATGCAGCTAACCTCCAGGAAGTGTAGCTGAAAAAGTGGATAATATGATTAATTATTCTTAATTCCAGCAATGCAGTTATTTCACTTCCCTTACTGCTGCTTCTGTTACAAAGACACTTGTTCCGCCTACCTGCTTAATATACCGTTATTATGCTTCAGTCGTTCAGGGTCTATATTGTTTGTTTTACTGATACTCCTTAAGAATCGCATAGACTCGGATCTGCAATGACAAATCTGCGTCCGTTCAGTTTGTTGTTGGGGTCGACTTACGATCAAGACCCTGCTGTCATGTAATATTCACCTTTTGAACTGGCCTCTAAACCGATCTCAAGCCATGTTATGTATGATTCACTACTTTGTCAAGCCCTGGGGTGTCTAGCTTGTTTGACCAAACAGGGGCGTGGTTCACCGATATTCAGGTAGCTAGATGAATTTTGGCGTGAAGCATGAAGTAATTTAAGTTGTTTGTTTTTCTTAAAACAAAAATAGTAATGTCTTGAATCCATTTCTTATGAATTTGTTTAAAAATTACTTTCTTATATAGCGTCCAGATCTGATTTTAAAAACAATGCACTGCTATTACATTGACATGGTTATATGTGCTTTGGTAATTTGTTAATTGCCTCCATTAATTAGAAGATGACTAAGAATATTAATTTAGTCAAAATTAGAAAGGAGATTGTTTAGATTTCTTTGTAACAACATTGGGGACCGAAAACTTTCTTGCAACGTATTTGCTTTCCAGCAGTATATTTTGCTGTATATTGCGGATGATATAGCCATCGGAGTTATCTTAGGCGTGTATCGAATCCGCAACCAATTGATTACAAACCACTCTAGCAATTGAGCTTCTGCGACATAGATGGTACAATGTGCAAGTGTCTCCAATTTTTACTACATTGTGGAAACCTAAGGGTAAAGTAACTGACTCTGTTTTCAATCATTTACAAATTTGGTATTAATAAATTACATCAATTTATCTTATGTCATAATTAGGAGTCGCGTTAACTCAGTTGGTACAGTGACGACCTAGTAATCCGCGTTTTGCGAGCTTGATACCCGGCTAGACCATCTAAAGTCAGCGGTCTTAGCTTCCAGTTTCTCGGCATGGCGTATCCAATGAAACCAAAACAAACCTTACGCAATGACCAACAAGAAGACTAACAATGCGTTAGGAACAAATATCGACCAAACATATCCCAAACCACGGGATGCCAATGTTTTTTTAATCTAAGCAAACCGACTGTATACAACCAGCGGTAGAAGCCATCAAATTAGTGAGAGACCGTATTCATTTTTCTGGAAGTAAACATGGACTTATTAACAGCTGTTTTAGCAACAAAAGGCTTTCATTAACCCATATTGATCTAATTTGATTTATAGTGCTGATTATATGTTCCCATCGATTTCGGCATGCATTTTCACATCCATGGTTGTGCGATAAACTCAGACTAAACAAGGAGACTGTTTCCTTTACTGAATTGGTTCATGATCAGCATGCTTTGAGAGACTACTCAGGTACAGAACCAGCCTGACCATGTAATCATACAAGGCGGTAGCATAGAACGACAGCACGCAAATTGGACGTATGCAATATTTTTTGGGGGGGAGGCACCAAAGATATAGTTCGTCTGTGTTATCAAAATCTTTGGGCCGGCCCTGTTAAGGTATTGCAAAGGAACACCGTTCCGGGACTATAAATCGCTTAAATTAGCTATTCCATCAAATAATTTATTCATTGATTGATTTGTATCACAGTTGTAACTAAGCAGAAAATAAACCGAATAATTTAAATGTAACATTTGCATAACGTTTTGAGTGGCTATTAAAAAAAAATAGACTGGTTCAATAACAAGTTTGTAAAACTTCACCTAAAAGAACAAAGTGAATTTCATCTTGCATGAGGCGCCATAGCAGACAGAAGCTGGTTCAATCACAACGTTTCCTTTAAAATTTTTATGCCATATGCCCAGAATTCCAATTTCACGTGTTGTATCTTAAATGCTTGTCCTTAAAGTTTGGTCGTCTAGGTCGATATTTTTTATTGTATCTGTTGAATTAAAAAGTATTAGTTGAAAGTTATATTTTCTATGTCTATGGTTTATTAGATTGTATCGTTTAAATTCCACAGCGGTAGTTAAAATTACAATGTCATACATAAAATTTCCTAATTTACGTATTGGTTCAAAGAGTTTATGTTGAAAGTTTCTTTTCATATGCTGAGTATGCATATGTCATCCATTGATTTACACAGCGTTGGTTGAAAATTTGATGTCCAGTGTCTAGTTTCTAGACTGTATATTCTGAATTACATGGCGGTTGTTGAAATTTTAATGTCATATGCCGAGTTTAATTTAACATGTTGAATCACATGGTGGTGAAAGATCCATTTCGTATGTTGAATTTTTTTATTATATCTGTCGAATTACACAGCGGTGATTGGACATTTTATTGTGCTTGTCAGAATTATTATTTTTAATTCAATAAAAAGAAGTGTTCGTGTTAAAAGTAACATTACACAATGTCTACTTTAACAAAATAATATCGAGTATTAAGATTAACATTGGTAGTCTGAGTAAAATACAATTGCCAACAAAGGATCTTGTTCAATTTCTAATGCTTTATGTTTTGCAAGTTTTATTCCCTTCGATCTCTCCACAACACATATAAACACCTTTATTTATTTATTTTATTTAGTGTTTATGTGTAGTGTATTCTTCTTCTGCATACTTGGCTACCAAGTGGTCTAAAGCGTTGTCCGTTACGGATCACTGCCATCTCACCTCTGCGTGGGTTCGAGTCTAGGATTCGGCGAATGTGGATAGGTGAGAAAGCTTGCCAGTAGCTTCTCGTGGGTCGGTAGTTCTTTCCTTGGATTTCCCGGTTTCTTCATCCACCATTAATACTGGCCGCCATGAATAGCCTATCGTGCGCTGAGAAATGGCGTTAAGCACAACAACAACAACATACTTGGCTACAGTTCCTTTTATCTAGTGTCCATTCCATCTTGTAGTTACTATCTAGGTTAGTCTCGCATTTTACCACGCAAACGTGAAAATAAGATTAATTACTATTTTGAGAAAGTTCGGCAAATAACGAATACATATTCATATTTATATTTTAACTTATTAGTTACTTTGTAATGGTGATATGTGTACCTATCAGGGATTCGCTGGCTATCCTAAGTTGGCTTCGGGCAGTTTTTCAGATGGATGGCTCTAATTAAATGGTTTTTCAAATATTGTTTGATGCATGTCGCTGATTCAAAAGGAGAGTGGGTGTCACTAAAATACAGCTCGTGAGATTTCTTTGACAGGTGTGTGTTTGGAAAAGAGCATTCGTTTCTAACGAATAACTTCCAGGAGGAGTTTGTTCAAATCTTGATAGAAAACTTTAGCCCCCTTAGGCTGTTTTTTTAATATGTTGTTTACGTAATTATCACAAAATAATCGATATATAATGCTTGGAAAACAGTAAAGTCGACAAACATTTAGGCTCTAAGATAATTCGCAAAAGTCGGATTCTCAAATATTTTGATGCACATCACCATTCTGAAGGTGATAACATGAAAATTTTTAAGAAAATGGAGAAAATAAGTGCATCTCTCTCTCTCTCTCTCTCTCTCTCTCTCTCTCTCTCTCTCTCTCTCTCTCTCTCTCTCTCTCTCTCTCTCTCTCTCTCTCTCCCTCTCTCTCACACACACACACACACACACACACACATCATGTGTCTGTCTATATATACATTTACATATCTGCATTTGCTTTTCACAGTGAATAAAACTAAGCACACATCATTGAAAAGGCACCTAAAGAAAATATTACACATCCAGTTTGTTTTTGTTTTGTATTTGTTTTTTTGGGTGGGTGTCACTAAAATACAGCTCGTGAGATTTCTTTGACAGGTGTGTGTTTGGAAAAGAGCATTCGTTTCTAACGAATAACTTCCAGGAGGAGTTTGTTCAAATCTTGATAGAAAACTTTAGCCCCCTTAGGCTGTTTTTATAATATGTTGTTTACGTAATAATCACAAAATAATCGATATATAATGCTTGGAAAACAGTAAAGTCGACAAACATTTAGGCTCTAAGATAATTCGCAAAAGTCGGATTCTCAAATATTTTGATGCACATCACCGTTCTGAAGGTGATAACATGAAAATTTTTAAGAAAATGGAGAAAAAAGTGCATCTATCTATCTCTCTCTCTCTCTCTCTCTCTCTCTCTCTCTCTCTCTCTCTCACACACACACACACACACACACACACCATGTGTCTGTCTATATATACATTTACATATCTGCATTTGCTTTTCACAGTGAATAAAACTAAGCACACATCATTGAAAAGGCACCTAAAGAAAATATTACACATACAGTTTGTTTTTGTTTTGTATTTGTTTTTTTAATAGCCATCTTTAATTCACTCTGTGTGCTGAAACGTAATTTTGTTTGTTATAACACAATTCTGAATGTTGTTACATAAGTTGCTGTTTTACTAGCCATCGTTAATTAACATAACTGTATGCTATAACATGTGTGTGCTATAATACAATTCTGAATGCTTCTACGTACTTCTGTGCTATAACAGAACCATATCACATAACATAACTCTGTGTCCACATATAATTACGTTTGTGATAACATAACCCTTTTTTATCATATTACTTTCACCTTACAATTACATGACCAATGCTTTAAAATCAGTAAATTTCAAGTATTGGACATTACAAAATATCTCTTCATTTTTAGTAGTGTACCATACAATTTTTGTGTACTCTGCTTCAAAGATAACTTACGAAATAAATTAAGCGTAGAATAATTTCAATACAGAATATATAACATTCCAGTATGTTTAAAGACAATTACCTTAAAACTAATACAGAACCAATCAGCGATTTGACATAGGAACCTATTTATTAATTGAAATTTTATCACATTTTCAATTAAGCAGAAAATGAAGTAAGTACTGGAACATTGCATTTGTATACAACTGTGGCGGTTTTTTTATATCGAACATTTAATTCAACAACAGTTTGAAATTATTATACTTCAACACCTAATTTTTAAAAAGTTTTTTATTAATTTGCTGTAACCTTAAAGACTCAAGAATACTTTTCTCACCAGATTGTTGTTGTTGTGGGGATCAACGCCATTTTTCAGCACACGGCCAGTATTAATGGTGGAGGAAAAAACCGGGAAATCACCAAAAAGAACCACCGATCCACTAGAAGCTACTGGCAAGCGTTCTCACCTATCTACATTCGCCGAATCCTAGACTCGAACCCACGCAGACAGAGGTGAGATGGCAGTGATCCGTAAAGGACAGATCTAGGCCACTCGGGGCAGTTTGTGCATTCGTGAGTGGATTTGTGTCTTACTGTACGCAAAAAAGGATTAGAATTTCTCCTAAATTCTTAGATTTTTATGGAGATTTAAAAAGTTAAGCTATGACTAGAAGCTGATTGTAATATATATATATATATATATATATATATATATATATATATATATATATATATATATATATATATATATATATATATATATATATATATATATATATATATATATATATATATATATATACATTCCTAAACAATAAGGGGAAGATGAGGGAGGTCGGGGGTTGCATTAGAATCTCTCTTATAAGTTGGATCAAATTGCATAGGCCAGGATCTACCGTTATACAATACGCTGGCAGACGAGGGTCTATGTCGATTGTTCCATCGATCTCTGATCTACCGTTATACAATACGCTGGCAGACGAGGGTCTAGGTCGATTGTTCTATTGATCTCTGATCTACCGTTATACAATACGCTGGCAGACGAGGGTCTAGGTCGATTGTTCTATTGATCTCTGATCTACCGTTATACAATACGCTGGCAGACGAGGGTCTAGGTCGATTGTTCTATTGATCTCTGATCTACCGTTATACAATACGCTGGCAGACGAGGGTCTAGGTCGATTGTTCTATTGATCTCTGATCTACCGTTATACAATACGCTGGCAGACGAGGGTCTAGGTCGATTGTTCTATTGATCTCTGATCTACCGTTATACAATACGCTGGCAGACGAGGGTCTAGGTCGATTGTTCTATTGATCTCTGATCTACCGTTATACAATACGCTGGCAGACGAGGGTCTACGTCGATTGTTCTATTGATTACTGCAATAAACTGTATTGATCTTGATCTATTTGTGCATGATGCTATGGCGGATCTTCATCTATGCATTTTGCAGCTGAATCAGGCTAATAAGCTTGTATATACGGTATAAATATCTTGCACAATATATACACGTTCCTTATTATAATGATTGAGAAGGAATGATCACGCATTCAATATACATTGATCTTTGGCTTAATTTCTCTTTTTTTCGATAGATAACATAACTTTAAGTACCATTCAAAATATCATTTTCAGAGATGTATTGTCATTTACTTCAAAAAGCATATGATTATAAAAACTATTAAATGAATCAATGGTCGTGTAATTCATAAATATTCCAACAGACATTTGGACAATCTTTGGAGCTACTTAAAGATCATTTACCTATTCGACCAAAAGAATGCATCCATAATGGAGTTGCGTCAAAAGAATGCATGCATAATTGATTTGTGTCACGGTTTTACCGTTTTATTTATGTCTTTTAGTCTTTTATATTGGGTTTCCGACACCAGTCTCACTACCTTACATAACTAGTATGTGAAATATATCTGTATTTGGCTTTATTCTGAAAGCCAGCTGAAACGACTGGTTGAAGCTGCTGGAGAAAAAAATATCTAGAACGGTTCAGGCAAGAAAATCAAGCGAGATAAATAGGTCTTCATGAGGTATTTTAGATTGTAATATATATATATACGTCACTTTCACGAAATCAAAGAAAAAATAAGATCAGATATTTGCTTCTAATCAAACTCTGCCATACTGAAAAACATGTCCGTTTAGTGGTAAGATTTAGCTTCTAATTTTGCTTTAAGTAATTTTATGTAACAACGATGTGAAAACGAATTGGAGCGTCAAAAAGACACAAAATTAGCCAATTATTTGTTTCAACTCGTTTTATTTTCTAAGCGGCTCTACACGTCTGTAATCACTTTAATCTTTTTTTTTAAGGAGCTAAGACTAAAACTGCTGAAAAAGAAAAAGCCCGAATTGGTTCAAAGAACCGTGAATTAAGGATGGTGTAACTGTTAACTGTTACACCGTGTGTGTGTGTGTGTGTGTGTATATATATATATATATATATATATATATATATATATATATATATATATATATATATATATATATATATATATATATATATATATACACACACATATATATTGTACCGCGGTATTTCTCAACATACCGCTGTATGTACCAAGGTATACCGTAATTTTGTTAGGGACCAACAATGTAATGTTTTGATGCAGGAGACTGACACGTTTTATTACTTTTTCGTCCGCCATTAGCTGAACAAGAATATATTGCTTTGGTTTATAGTACAATAACACCGTAATATGTCCATTATGCTATCTGAAAATAATGTTAATTATCTAGAGGTGAAAGAAAATATCTCCACAGAAAATCGGACTCTCAACCCGAAAGTGAAATGGTCAGGACCTAATACTAGACGGATTTGCGAAGTGTATGTTAATAGTGGTATACTTTGGAATCTAAAACTGTAACTAAAGCGAGATTTTTAAGATAGCATTATATAGCTGTCACTGCCTGAAAGACACTGTGGTGACATTAGACAAATTGTGTTGTAACCTTGTCGTTCTAAATGCTTTATGTGTTATCTAATATTGTACAGCACTTGGAGCTTCTAAAGATTATGCTTTGTGCTAAATCTATGTTGTTGTTTTTATGATGATGATGATGATGATGATGATGATGATGATGATGATGATGATGGTGATGATGATGATGATGATTATTATTATTATTATTATTATTTTTATTGCTATTATTATTATTATTATTATTATTATTATTATTATTATTATTATTATTATTATTATTATTATTATTATTATCTTCTCGAATTCCGGCCTAAATCCTTAATCAGTGAAGCAAGTCAGCAGATTTTAATTGGCAGATAGCTTACAAACTAAATTAACAAATCTTTATACAGCCTTATCTAAATCAGCAGCCAAACTGGAAAGTTTACAATTATGACATTTTATTTATATTGTGTCTATTTAATTTCCACATGTTATTAACCTCCAGAATGGATCATGTACAGACTCAATCTTAATCGTTTCGTAGGGACTGACTACATAATGTTCAAACGATATTATTGGGTTTTCTATTTTTCCTTTTTCTCAAGATGTACAAAAGTCAATATAATATGACGGACTTAAATTTATTTATTATTTATAACTTGATTGTTGACTTGTACCTTTTATTATCACATAGTAGGTATGGTTTTCCTATCGTATGTGCGGTTTCATATTTTTGATATTACCTCAGGTTAAAATATCACTTTATGTGATTCTGATTGGTCGAAATAAGCCCATGAAATTATTGTGCGATAATTTCTTTATGTTTGGCTGGGATCGTGGGAAAATGTTTTAATTTGAATCAACATGTTTGGCGGCCATATTTTTAACTCGACTCACAAATGGAAATGGAGGAATTATATCGGTTGTCTCAACACGGATATGTTGCCCTCAGGGGCTCATTATGTCATGTTTAATAATATCATCAAAAGAAAACTGGCATAAAACTACAAGACAAGAACGACAATAAGGATTAAAACTAAGGGATAGCGGGGTGGGTGCCTATATCAGTAACATTAATATAAATCCACCGTATATACAAGTGTGATTTAAAAGTTAACTTAAAGAAGTAAACAAACTCACCTCTGTTCACAGAATAATCCTGGACATGAATGGATTTTCTAAGTGACAGATCTTTATCGAACCACAGCATCTTTACGTAGCATATATGGGATGTAAATCCGACACGAAAATAAATTTGTTGACGTCTTCTATACTGTCTAGTTTTAAAATCAAACAATGTAAATATCAGGTCACAAATGCATTGTAGTAAATGTGGGAACTTTTGCATCCGGTAACCCTATTTCAAATGGATATCGCAACAATGTAGCGTTTAGTTCATTTAGGGTATACGTGTACTCTACTGTTAGCCTGTTGTACTGTGTAGCGCATCAAACAATGTGGCAGCATCATATCGCATTGATCATTCTGTTTTGAAGAAAAAAAAATGATTTTGTAGTTATAAAATGTTCTGTTTATTTGGATGGAAGCTTTTTCGTTGATTTATAGCTTGTATAATAGTACAATATACTTTTACCAGTTCAGCTTTTTTGGGGGACTAATTTTTATGCACAACAAATGAAAGGTACACCGACTGTCAGAATGAACGATATCATTCGTTCTTCTGTCTATCTAAACAATTTCCACTGAAATAAAAACTATGTGATAAAAAGAATCTCAAATGGGTAACGATTTAATATTAAACTTATGAAACTCGTTGAACAATGTCCAGCTTTTGATTACCAGGGCTCGCAAAAGGTGGACATTATTCAACTTGCTTCATAAATTCAATATTAAACCATTACCCATTTGAGATCGTCTATGTGGATACCATGACGATATTTTTCCTAAAGTGGCCAAACGATGTATTGACAATGGAGCCTACATTTCACTAGCGACAGTACAGACGGCAATATGCAGGGAAAACTTCGAGTGGGATGATGCCAGCACCCAGGTAAGATATTTTTCAAGGAAGGTCAGTAAAACTAAAAATGTTGAATCATCAGAGAAAACAAGTATTTAGGGGACTTTAGAAATTATTTAAAATTGTAACAAAAAACATCCTTTCTCCTAATAATATATGTGCTTAACACATTGACGTATGCTAATAAATAAGTAAAACAATGTGACAGTTTGTTTGGAGTTTTTTAATCCGACTTTTTTCGAATGTAGGATTTGTCCCTAATATCTTTCACAATGTCCCATTTGGCCATCACGCTGGCATACGTGACAAATGTCAAACGTGATTAAAGATCATACATATAATTATGTCAGTAATATTCACTATTAATTTATGATAAATATAACTGTTTTGTATATAAAATAAATTATTTGAATTAATTTAGCATGAAAATTAAAACATACTGTTAATATCATTAAATTTCTAATAGGATTACTGGATAATTTCCGTACATTCCATAAACTGACAGAAATTACCAAAGTGCCGGTACATTGAGAAAATACCGTGACCGCGACCTGCCGTGACAAAACAAAAACAAAATCAAAATAGAACCGAAAAATCAAAGTAAATCGATATACCGGTAATACTACGCGCCACTAATATATTATAATATAACGTTCTTTTTAGCTTTCGGATACAGAACCAAATTACTGAATTGTTTTTTTTTTTGTTTTTTTTTTTTTGTTTTTTTTTTTTGGTTTCTTGTTTGTTTTCTCGGTAGCATTTATCGTCTTTATTGTTAATTTCTTCATTTTTAAATAGAAATTCTATTGGTCATATTCTTTTATTCATTCATTACAGGTAATCAACCAGTCTTAAGCAATTATTGTAATGTATTTATAGTTTGTAAAGTTAGTGACTCGGTATCAATCTTGTACATCTTATGACTTTGATGAGAAAATCATTAAATAAAATTTTTGAGTGCTTTTTATTACTGGTTGAAATAATGGTGAAAAAGCATAAAAATATTAACTATCAAAGCATTTTAGACTTATTTTTAAAATGTTTTGATAATGAACAATTTTAAGACAGGATGATATAAAACGATTTTTGTTGAATATTTTTAAGCAGGATGTAATGCCAGACTTTCATGGTCCAACAAAATTAATTGCATCATACATTTATTATATCAAAGTCGTTTGTGAAACATTTGTTGATTTGACAGGTGTATTTGCAAGTAAATTACTTGTCGTTGACTCCAAGCAAAAAAATTTATATGCAAACCAAGTACAAAATATTTACACCCCGTATCTGAATTAAATAGTATGATGTGTTGGGAAAGCTATGATTATAAATCTGCTGAATGATGAACAAATTCTTCATTTATTGAGCCAGAAGTTTAAATATAATATATTTTTCATTAATGCTTGTTTGTAGCTTGGTAGCTTCTGCTGCAGCTGCTGCTGCTGCTGCTACTACTACTACTACTACTACTACTACTACTACTAATACTACTACACCCGGCTTAGATCAGTCAACCAACCGGCTTAGACCAATCAGCTATCAGGTTTAGCCAATCAACTATCAGGCTTAGATCAATCAGCCACCAGGCTTAGACCAATCAGCCACCCGGTTGATTGGTCTAAGCAGGATGGCGGTGACTGAATGGTATGAGGTGCTCGCCTATCTAGGTCACACCCACTTATTACCTCTGTCCTCTTGAGTTTGAGTCTCGGTTCGATCAACGTGGGTAAGTGAGAAAGCTTACCAGTAGGTTTACGATGGTCGTTGGTTCTTCCCAAAGTCTTGCAGGGTTCTTTACGTGGGTCGGTTGTTCTTTCCAAAGTCTTGCAGGGTTCTTTACGTGGGTCGGTTGTTCTTTCTAAAGTCTTGCATGGTTCTTCATCCACCTAATACACCTACCATCATGCTATCCTTTGCTAAAAATGGCTTTAAACCCATCAAAATCAAACCAAACCGATCTATTTGTACCAAACAGTAAATAAATCGTTTCCTGTTATTGTAACCACTGATGGTCTAGTAGAATGTTGAATTGGGAGAGACAGGTGTTTTGTGTCCAATATATTTATTTTTTTTTTGTTCTTTTTGGGTCTTGTTTGGAAAATAAAATTCAAGAGTTATCACTCTTAGCTGTCATAAACGTGATGGCAGCAATTAAAAAAGTTTGGTTTTGATGATGATCATCATCGTCAATAAAATTTTTAACAACATCATCAAAAACAAGAACCATTATTGGTTGTAGGTATGATGAAGACAGGAAGGAAAAATAGGTGAGAAACGGAGAATGTTTTAGTATTTAAAGTGTAATAAAAATTTTAAATTATGGAAAGTGTAATATGAGATAAACTATTAGTTTGTAAGATAACCTAATTTCTTATTTCGCAAAATGTTGGTTTAATTAAAGTGGACGATTCAATAAAAAAAAAAATTATTAATCGTTACTCTAATCACTTTATTGAGTACATAAGAATTTGCTCACATTTTGCACTTTGTTTTTTTTTTATGATTTTGCGATAGATCCTTATACCAAAACACTAGACAGCAGAATTAAACAAGTTATACAAACGCTGAACGCCCTCAGCCAACAATAAATTAATATTAATTCAACGTGAATAGTTCCCACGAGTCGATAAATAATTTCAGAAAAAAACTGTGCCATTACTTATCGCCATTCCTTAATTTATCCGTTAACGACATCTATACCATTTGCTTATATATTGTAGATAAATCTTTGCTTCCGCCTTCATTAACATACGTGATCATGACAGATGTGTACATTTAAATTTCCGATGATCATAGATTGTAGTTAACTTAAGCCAATATTGTCATTTGCTTTTTATATCTACCTTTAAGTTTTTCTTCTTGCTAAGATTGAATAATGTCTTTCACTTGAAATTATTGTTCTTGTTGCTGTTGTTGATAATGATCATGACGACGACGACGATGATGATGATGGTGGTGATGACGATGATGATGACGACATCAACGACAACGACGATGATGATGATAACGAATACCTTATCGCAGCGAACTTGGCCTCGGGTGGCCGAGTGTTCAAAGGCACTAGTCTGTTCAGATCACTGACATTTCACCTCTGTCTGCATGGGTTCGTGTCTCGGAATCTCTATGTATGTGGTTCTTCCTGGACTTTCTTCGGAGTCTTTCTTCACCAAAAAAAAAAAAATGCTAGCCGTCATGTACAGCCTACCATGTGCCTTAAACCCATACAACAAAGCCCGGCTACGCCGAGTGGTTTGCATCTGTTTAAAGAATGAAGCTGCACTGTAAAGACGTACAGATATGAAACGTGTCTCAGTCTTTACTTGGATGTCAATGGGAAAAGTTGCTACTTGTCGGGTAACTACCGTTAATACAGTAAGTGACAGGTGAAGCTTTTCACCTTATGAATCATCTGTCAATGTCAATTTGCAGTTTGGGGGCTAATCAACTTTCATGTCGGAGCCTACACTCTGTGCAGTAAGAGTTGAACCAGTCCAATACATGCGACGTTTTCCGCGCCTTGTTTGATTCGGATATATAACTTAGCGCCATCGGACTGACTAATCACAACCAATGTTAGGCATATCCCACCACTATTTATGACCTGACCGGTTTTTATACTTCCTGCCAAGGAGATGAACAATAAATGCATGGTTGTCATGCAACCTTTCACTGGATATACAATTCACTGTACAACCACTGAATTTTCAATTAAGATCTAAAATGATACATATGTATTCATTTTGAATTTAAATTACGTTTCTTTTCCAAAATGATAGATTCGGCTCGACTGTCTTTCGGTGTCACGCCATATATCTTTCAAAATGACTGATTATGACTCGGATTTTGTTATAGAAAATTTAAATGAAGTCGGACATAAATTCAGTAATTATGAACCACGAATATGTAGATATATTCGAAAAATATGAAAAGCCTTTCTGTACATTTCTAACAGTATATGACACATTATTGTAAATTTTTGAGGACTATTTTGGCTAATGTCAAAAGAAAGTTTAATAAAATATGTAACTGTAATTATTTTACTGTATACATTATCATAGGTGTGATATTGCATTTGACTTTTTTATTTCATTATGCTTTAAAAATTACATAAAATACATAATTTCATTTTGGTGATAGTTTTCACAAAAATAAGGACAAATGTTCATCGTCCCAAATATATTCAGATATTGGATCGAGTTATGAAAAAAAAATGAAACAAAAAAATCTGAAACATTTCTGGAGATATAAGGAAGCAATATTTGATATTTCAACTTTCATTGGAAGGAAATAAGAATCAATTAGTAAACAGCAGGGAACAAAAAAAAGAGTCATGCATAAGGAAAGTGGAGAAGGGGGAAAAGAAGAAAAGTAACTATACTGGTATTGACATTCATGCCTGAGTTTCCTTAGGGTATGTGGTGTGTGTGTGTTTGTGTGTGCAACTGCGAATTTGCACTGAGCTTACAGATTTGCTGGCAATATTATCAAGTTTGTAACATTTATCGTTACATGAGAATCTTTGTATTGTTTCTAAATTTATACGTCCTTTCGACAAACGTACGAAAATCTGAACAAATTTGAGCAAGTTATAAGAATTGACATAGCAAATAACTACCAAAAAGTGCAAATAATTTTCAGTAGGATTCAAAGCGTTGTATTATTTATAGAAGAAAAAATAATTATCGTGTATTCAGCAGCGAAAATTAAAGGACTTCTGTACAGTTTTCGAGTTTATTTGCATGAAGTCTTCTTGTGTGGACATTGTGGACTTTATGCCAAAGTCATGTGACCACCCTGCATTTGATAGCAATATGAAATAAACTGGGGCAAACCGTTGGATAAAGAAACCGAGACACAAATTTAGATATTCACGTCGATGGTATCAAAAAGGGTTTGTCAATATTAAATTTCTCGAACATCACCTGTCTTTTTTCCTAACTAATCGATTATCGATATAAATAAATTAATATGTTACTCCTTTGTCATAACAATCATTTTTTGTGCGGGGGAGGGGGTATCTATATATAAACCTAAATAGCAGCAATGTCACGTAAACGATTTTTAACCAAAACTGATCAGAAAAATGTTTATCGATTTAATCATTCATTTTGCTTAAAGTGACCAATACTCGAACAGATCAGTTGATCAGAATGGCACTAGTAGCATTGTGGTGACCCATGGGGTTCGAGTGGTCTAAAGCGCAAGACCTTGCCAATCACTGCCATCTCACCTATAGCCAAGTGAATTCAAATAATGGTCTCGGTCAGTGTGGATCGGTGAGGAAGTTTGCCCGTAGCTCCCCGTGGGTCAGTGGTTCTTGCCAGGGCTTTCCAGGGTTCTTCCTCCACCAGTTATACTGGACAGCATGTATAACCTATCGTGCACTGAAAAACCCAAAACGACATCGTAAGTAGCATCGTGTAATGCAACCTTCCATGCTTCAGAAACCTACCACCACACTCCTTGTGTATACTGTTCTTTATCATAACATGGGTGGAACATGGAGGGAAGGTCTTCACAAATGAATGAATAATAATTGACAGAATGTATAGTTTCACATAGTTGGACAAAGTTTAACATATACAACCGATTTTAAGGCAGACCGTTAATGCCGCCCATTCGAATAAAAATAAAAAGTATGAAAAGGTGATATATCGATAAGAAACAAAATTTTCCACTTTGCCATGGAACGGTTATGAGTTCCACGTCTTTTGTCCACGGATAAGGTAAAAGCCGAGTTTGTAAACTAACTAGGGTTAGAACCGGTAGGAAGCACAATCTATTACCTATAGACTTTGGCTGGCTCAGTAAGCAGAACGGAGATACCACCTGCATCAAACAAGTTGTGAAAAGCCAAAGATTTATTGGTAGTTATCGTAGTGCAGGACGTTGCATTCTACTGAATTTTTCTATCCAATTAATTGATATCGATGTGTGGCTTAAGTAGGTGTCAGTCACCTTTCAATCACCGTGTCTGACGTTATATTCACTCAAAGCCCGATAAGGTGCAACTCTTCAGATGCTAGCAAGTTTCATACGGAACCCATGTCAATTATCTTCCACACCACAACCCCGTTTTCTTTAGGAGTCCAGAAATATCACGCCTTAAGACGTATTCTACAGACTCATTCCTGTTACGTTTTCATAATCTTATCAGATATTCTCCATTCCCTTCACCCTTACCCACCCCAACTCCAGAACAGGAGGAACTGCATCAGTCATATATCTATATTTCTAAACCTACTTCTTCTCAAACCAAAGGTGAAAAAACAGTTACGAAAAGAATAAAGTATTTCATATATATATATATATATATATATATATATATATATATATATATATATATATATATATATATATATATATATATATATATATATATATATATATATATATATATATATATATAAAAAACACACACACATGCCTACATACATACCTACATAAATAAATACGTACATGCATACAAACATATGTATGTATGTATGTATGTAAGTATGTATGTATGTATGTATGTATGTATGTATGTATGTATGTATGTATGTATGTATGTATGTATGTATGTATGTATGTATGTATGTATGTATGTATGTATGTATGTATGTATGTATGTATGTATGTATGTATGTATGTATGTATGTATGTATGTATGTATGTATGTATGTATGTTTGTATGTATTAGCTTAAGACACATTATCTAAAATACTTTATTTATACCATAATCAACGTACGCGGTGGATTCGAACTGAATCAAGAGGAAAGGCTGCCTTGTATGTACAAGTATACATCATTGTCTGTAATAAAACTTTTCAGTTGGGGGGGGGTATCGTAATTTGACTGAGCTGAATATATGTAAAGTATAAATGAACCTACACATTCACAGGAAGGGAAGTAATTAAACCAAACAAAGTACAAATACAAAAATAACCCCTCCAAAAAAACTCCCACCAAAGCAATAGCTTCACGTCCATATTACTTGTTTCGTTAGCAAAACTTTTTAGTTTGACCAAGCTACTGTCATTTATCCGCTTGTTGCCTCGCTTTTGACATTTATGTTTTACCACAAGTCCAGAGTTTCCTGTTTGGGAAATTTATGGACAAAGTTGTAGACAAATGATGCATAGAAACACGTAGACTATTTTTATTTGCAGTTTACGATTAGTTTTAGCAATAGCGTTGTCAACGTTTCTATTAGAGTGCAATTGAACAATGGCCAACGTTTATTCGAACTCTACTACAATGCAATCTACATTTTAAGACCATGGAAACCGACAGTTATTTTTATCAGCCCGTACATCCTTAAGTCCGTCATACAATGAACTTCAACATTTATATGACTAAGGCATTTAAATTCCAAATACAAATTTTGCTTTCCTTTAACTCCATGAAGTTTTCTTTCATTTGAAATGAGTCTTGATTTATCGATAAAATCACGGCACGTATTCTTACATTCATAACTTGTTTTTGGGACTTTAACGCCCTGTTTCGGTGTGTGATAGGCTATAGATGACGGTCAGTATAACTGGTGGAGGAAGAATCGGGGAAAACCCCGGTAAGAACCACAGACCCACCGGAAGCTAATTGCAGTCTTAATCCCTGATTCACTCTAGACGAGCTTGAGATAGGCAAAGGTGAAATGGCAGTGGTCGATAAAGGCGATGGCTTTGGACCATTCGGACAGCAAAGTCTCTGTATGCATATACTGTACTGTATGTGAAAAAAGTGTGAAAAAAGATCAGGGCTAGGTTTCATTTTTTAGTTAAATATTCATACTTACATTACATAAATCCTTCTTTAACTACACATAATTGCAGCGTAATACTGTCAGGAAAAAATTTCAAAGTAGATAATATTTTCTGGACTAATTTCCGCAATGATTTTGCTAATGTCTGAAATTTTCTTCCAGTACGATTGAAGCACTATGTATGTATGTATGTATGTATGTATGTATGTATGTATGTATGTATGTATGTATGTATGTATGTATGTATGTATGTATGTATGTATGTATGTATGTATGTATGTATGTATGTATGTATGTATGTATGTATGTATGTATGTATGTATGTATGTATGTATGTATGTAGCTGTCTGTCAGTTTTTTCAGCATACATACATACATACATACATGCATACATGTATACATGCATACATACATACATACATGCATGCATGCATGCATGCATGCATGCATGCATGCATGCATACATACATACATACATACATACATACATACATACATACATACATACATACATACATACATACATACATACATACATACATACATACATACATACATACATACATACATACATACATACATACATACATACATACATACATACATACATACATACATACATACATACATATGTGTGTATGTGTGTGCGTGTGTGTTTGTGTGTGTGTTTTCTGTCTATTTAAAAATATGTAAAATAGCGACACGGTGAAGGAAATTCCAAGCAGAAGAGAATACCGTTGTCTTTAAAGAGCCACATACATTCATCTAATATCAGAGTACTACAAAATTAGTGTGTACAATACACGAAAATTCTTGTGTACAATACACGAAAATTCTTGTGTACAATACACGAAAATTCTTGTGTACAATACACGAAAATTCGTGTGTACAATACAAGAAAATTAGTGTGTACAATACACGAAAAAAAAAGAAAAATAACATTCAATAGATGTATAATGCGGGATGATAAATAATCTTTCACTCGTGTTCGTGACTCATTCTTTTTTGAGTTATGTTCTTGAAAACTACTCTTTTGTAACTGTCCATAATAAATTGATTGCTTGTGCAATATATTCGATGAAAATTTCGTATTTCCTCCTGCCTCGGGGAAATATTCCTAGTGATAGTGCAGCTTAATGATTAATTGTGGATTCCCAAAACTACATTAAAAGACACTTTCGAATGAAATTGCTGATATTAATCTAAGAATGCGAGACTGTTTTGTGTTTTACGACGAACGTTAACAAGCTGCCGAAGAGCTAATCTGTATACAAGAG
Source organism: Potamilus streckersoni (assembly GCA_016746295.1). NCBI lineage: Eukaryota > Metazoa > Mollusca > Bivalvia > Unionida > Unionidae > Potamilus > Potamilus streckersoni. Next base: position 546,771 of record JAEAOA010002325.1, read on the forward strand.
AAACTCATTAATTATTTTGTAATCTGTAATGAAGAAAAAACATCTATGCTCTTTATTGGATTATATTCTAATATATCGAAGTTTATGATTTGATACTTATATTAATAAAATCTGTAAAACATATATCATAGTTTATAGCAATATACAATTGGCAATATGCAAAGTATTGCATAAACAATGAAACTACATTTAAGAATATAATTTAAGTATCTGGAATCGATTTATTGATAATACAATATGCACTTTACGATGGAGTGATATATATATATATATATATATATATATATATATATATATATATATATATATATATATATATATATATATATATATATATATATATATAGTTTGTACAGTTTAATAATTTGTATTCCATCATTTAAAATTTAATTGATATACGTTTTCTAGGAAATGTTTTATTTAAAATGTATACCCTGGAAACGCTTCAGATGCAGGCAGTAGTAAACGAAGGTATCTCCTTCTTGGTCCCCATTAGGGGTTCCATCCCATATAATTCTTACCTACTTGCTTATGGCCCCACACAAAGCAATATATCTGGGTCCGATCTTGGATTGGGTAATGTCTATTTAGATTGGGTATTGTCAGGTTTGTGATTTGTTTTTATTTATTAATGATATTCAAATGCTTCTGACAATCGTGGTATATAGCTTTGAATTATCCTTCATAGTCACCAGGATTGATTCAAACATCTTTCTCTTCAGATTACCATGCTGTCGTAATGTCCCGCTTGTCACACTCCTAACCAACTCCTTAGAGGGGAACTTGTGTTCAGTCTAAAACATTTTTGTCTTAAGAAAAATAAGTTCCCATCTTGTTATCATGGTTTCAAGAAATATTGATATGGATGATAGTGCTCTGTTTTCGTTTCGAAACCATGACTTCCAAACAAATATTAAAATGGATGACACTCCTTTCTTAAAGAAAACATGACTTCCAAATAAATATTGATACGGATGACAGAGACGTATCTAAACCATGACTTCAAAATAAATATTGATACTGATGGCACAGTCGTATCTAAACCATGACTTCCTAATAAATATTGATTCGGATGGCAGGGTCGTATCGAAACCATGAATTCCAAATAAATATTGATACGGATGGCAGAGTCGTATCTAAACAATGACTTCCAAATAAATATTGATACGGATGACAGAGTCGTATCTAAACGATGACTTCCAAATAAATATTGATACGGATGGCAGAGTCGTATCTAAACCATGACTTCCAAATAAACATTGATACGGATGACAGAGTCGAATCTAAACCGTGACTTCCAAATAAATATTGATACGGATGGCAGAGTCGTATCTAAACCATGACTTCCAAATAAATATTGATACGGATGACAGAGTTGTATCTAAACCGTGACTTCCAAATAAATATTGATACGGATGACAGAGTCGTATCTAAACCGTGACTTCCAAATAAATATTGATACGGATGAAAGAGTCGTATTTAAACCATGACTTCCAGCTTTATCTTTTAAAATTTGCATCACTACTCCGTCAAAAACGAGATCGACCTTTCTGTCAGTATGATGGTGTTCAATTGCTTGACTGGTCAGCCTGATACTTTAGTAGAAAGAGGAGATTGTGGTGAGGATTTGTGGCAGAAAGTCCTATGATATGTTGGTATTGTAGTTAAGCATGCTTGGCTACATTTACACCGCTTAATTAGCAGCAATGTGTAAACATTAGTAAAATGCAAAATCGGGCTTTTGGGATAAATTATCAGCTGAATCATCCTGTGCAAAACTGTTCGCTGCGATAGGAAAGTATTAAAACATTTTACCCTTTGGACATGTATTAGGTAAAAGACGGTCAACAAGGGACGAAAGTCATAAAATTTAAAAGACTTTTAACATTTATAAATCTTTTTGTTGTTTTCTCGGGGTGGGTAGGTGGGCTAAGACGGTACCTCAATCAATATTAACCTTAATCTGGAACAGAAACAATTCGGAAAATATTATCTGGCGTTTATAGGGAAAAACATACAAGAACTCAGCACATTTTATGTAAATGTGTAATGTAGTTGATAAGAAAAAACATCGTAACCATTGGCTAATTCTATTTCGGTGCAAATCTGAATGTGTTTAGTGCCAATGTTTGAAATCAGAGTAAGCAATCCAAGGAACTGTCCAATTTTACCAGCCGAAATTTTTTTCTCCCTTTTTGTAAGATGTGGTTTCTTTTTTTACCACGACCTCCAGAGAAAGAATTATATGCGCATGTGCAGACACATTGGAAGAAAATAAATCAGAACTCCTAGGAAGAATTCAGTGATACAGCATAAGTGAAACAATATGATTTTTAAAAATTGTTTAAGCCATATTCGTCAAGAATATTTGAAGAATTGAAATAAGATTAAAGTAACTTCAGAAATAAGCGAACAATTTACTGCAAGTTTCTTCTTCTTCTTCTTCTTCTTCTTCTTCTTCTTCTTCTTCTTCTTCTTCTTCTTCTTCTTCTTCTTCTTCTTCTTCTTCTTCTTCTTCTTCTTCTTCTTCTTCTTCTTCTTCTTCTTTTTCTTATTATTATTATTATTATCATCATCATCATCATCAATTGTATTATTAAATTATTATTATTATTATTATTATTATTATTATTATTATTATTATTATTATTATTATTATTATTATTATTATTATTATTATTATTATTATTATTATTATTATTTCCTTATTATGATCCTGAGTTACAAACAGAATCAAACTCGCAAAGTAAAAATTTTTGCGAATGACACATGATTTAAAATTCAGTGATTTAATTTTAGGACACACTGTAAAATATTTTTTAAGTACGTGTACAAAAATAAGATGTACAAATGTGTGACACGACGCAATTAAATTGACGTACTTGATAAATTTGTTTATCAAACTGATTCAATGAATAAAGCAGTTTATCCTATCTTGTAATCATATTCATATTTCAAACAAGGTGCCCTATGAATTTTCGATAATTTTTTTTTTAAAACGGAGATTTCATCAAAAATATTTCTGCATAAATCTCGATTAGAGATACATAGTAAATTCTAGCATCGTCTGATTAGTGTACAACGTCATTGAAATCTACATGCAGTCTAGTCAAGATGGCCCTATTACAGCGAATCACATAGAGACAAAAAGACATAACTAGTTAGTAACACACACACACACACACACACAAACACAAACACACGCTTGCTTGCTCTTTTAACTTAAGATGCGTAATGTTACAGGTGGAGGATGTGATCCCCACTCCTTACGGTGTTTTGGTTAGCGTTATATAGGAGATGATCAACCACGGTGTTATTGCCCGGATCGAGTACAAATAAAATGAAATAATGGACTGATTGGATGGATTATTATATAAACAAAACAAAATTTAACATGACATTTGAATTATTCACTTTCTCTTAGAAACACAGTTGCAAAATTAACCCTTCTGTTATACCAATAAAACAGATTTCATCATAGAATCAAGTAACTGATCGAACTCAAATTGCCGGCATGTCAGCATCACCTGTTTGCTTCCGGTCTTTTCCAAATTACTGTTGGTGATAGACATACAGTACCAGTTGTATGGAAATATGGGAACCAGCCTGGAAATGGATGAACATACATACCATGGAGTAAATATTTTGCTATTTCCGAATGCGGTCATGGTGTAGTTGTGGCCAATGGTCTCAATATTTAAATTTGTCTTAGACCGTGTTTAAACTTTCCTCCTTTTCATAAGGTTAGTTTCCTATATGGTTTGTGTTGTTTCAATTTTTGATCTGTTGCGTCTATTTTCATTTTGTCCCATTATCCATTTCGGTGGCAAAATGATTTCCTTTAAGGATAATACTTTGTAACTTGATTTTAACCCTATTTTAAAGTTGTCTTTATTTCTTTCTTACAGTTTTTACTTGGAGAATTTTTAAAGCAAATGACATATAGCCATGCTAATTAATTGAAGGATTAGGGTGTGGTATATGGTATAGTACTACTCATTACAGACAGGGTTTTAAACTGTCACATGGTATATAAAAAAATAAAGGACATATCGAACTACTAAACATGTTGCTGTATCTGTTTAAAACAGATTTAGGTGCTTGCATAATTTCAATGCTTGTGTACTTTTACAAAAAGGTTTCATCTCATTTTTATCTATTTTCAGACTTGATAACCATATATATAAATGTTACATTTTGAAAGTTAATATATATATATATATATATATATATATATATATATATATATATATATATATATATATATATATATATATATATATATATATATATATATATATATCTTTATATATCTTTCTTTCTTTCTTCCCTTTTTTCAATATTTAACCATGACTGAGATATCTCTTTAGATAACCATTCCTTCTCGGGGCCATCTCACCTCTGTCCAGCAGGGTTCCTGTCTCGGGCTCGGCCAATGTCGATATATGAAAAAGCTTGCCAGTAGTTCCTGGTAGATCGGTGGTTCTTTCCGAGATTTTCCGGATTCTTCCTCAACCCGTCATACTGGTCATCATCCATAGTCGATCGTGGTCTGAAAAATGACGTTAAACCCACAACAACAAAATCCTTTAGGATCAAGGTTGCTCAGTTGTTAGTGAACCAAATCAGCAGCCATGGTGTATCTGTGGACAAGATAATTTATTTACTCACTGTTATATCCTTTCATGTGTAGATTTACTTTCAAGCACAACTTGATGCATCGATTAATTCATCCGATGAAGACGAACATACAGAACGAGAATAATTGATCCATTAAAAAATATTTGAATAGAGATGATCTGAAACAATAGGTATACTGGCATCGCCAGGATATATGTCGTTATAGCGAAACTATATAACGTTATACGTAAGCAAACGTTTGTTTATGACAAAAATGGGTAAATACGCTTTGTCAAAACTTTTAGTGTAAATATATAAAGATAGAAACATTCTGTCATTAACAACCATAAAACAATATTATTATAATTTCACATGTACTAGGAATCAACAATAATCATCGATCCAAGAATCTTAAACATCTCACAGTTTCTCAGATAATATACTCTTCTGTCTGAAAATGTTAAATTAAATCGAAGATTATTCAATCTTTTCAACACGTACATTTCAGGACGTTGAATATGGTTGTATATTTCATTCACCGGAACTATTTGACTTAATGAGCTCATATCGCGTACGAAGGAGGGTCATTATTGCTGTTGCAGCGATAAAATTTACTAAAGGCATTATTAACACTGCTGTCGTATCGGCATTGATATGCTGTTGCAACATTATTTTCTGGTCTTACTGAAATATACAAGTACTTTGACAATAGATTAACATAATTTTGTGACGACCGATGGATACCGTTGAACGAAACCAGTGTTCCATATTGCCACTGTACCAGTATAATTCAGTGCTGCAAATATAATTGGATCTTTAGATAGTTTAGCTTTTACCCTTTTTGTAAATAGCATGTTCATGCTTACAACTTTACGGCAGTGCATCTACCTTGAGTGATACGGCACGTGTACTGTCGTTGCTCATATATAATACTCAATCGCGTAACGGCATAAATCCAGATCTCCCTACTAATTACGAGCTGGTAAACCTGCCTTCACTTTTCGCTTTAAGTCACATTCATATTTTAAGTTAAAAGCATGGACCATGAAATTTACTCGAGCACTATTCAGTGGCAGATATGTGTCTACACTGTTCGCAGTTGGTGTGTTTTAGATATGAACCAATACGACCATGTCTTATGTTCTGCTTATTGATCGAATGGGCAGATCTTCCGACTGTATCAAAATGACATATGAAAAATACATGATAGTGATCCAGTCCCCGTTCAATTGCAAAACACATTAATGGTTGCATACTGTGTCCCTTGTGAGTGATTTTTAGAGCACGGCTTCTGGAATTCAGGCATATTTCAGTGTTTCGGAGACATTGGCGCGGTTTTCTAGCAGTACGCATTCATTTATATTCGAGCTTAAAAGAAATAACAAACCTTTTTATTGATGCATAACCTACAATGAATTAGATCTTGACATTTGTAGCACAATAATTGCTGTATATGCCCTACTTACAAAACGCACGTGTTGCTTAAAGTTCGTCGATTTTAATGAATATGAGAACCAATTATCCTAATTAAACCAAACGACACACTAACATTCAAGCGATTGTTGGTACTTACGTTCGCAAACAGATGAACATGTAGTGACAGATGTTATGTTACCCAAATAAATGTATGTTTACAAGGAAAACAGTTGTGGTTACAGAAGATGGGGGGGGGTAGGTTTATTTTAAAAAATCGTCAGTAATTTTAATCACAATTAAGTCTATTAATCCCAACAAGAGACAGACATATTTAATCAATAGTGTTATTTATTTACTGTTGAAGTTTTTCCTAGTGAGTGTTTCTTACTTGTTTCCTCGACACCATCCTAAACCATCTTGTCACGCTGTGATTATGGCTTATGGTTTATTATGATCTTCTCCTTTGACGATACAAAAATTCAAAATATATGTGAATACATGACAGATGACATTGAAGTTTGATGATAAAAGTTTAAAATTAGCCAGTGTTACACTGTTTTGAAATAATTTAAACATTGTCGTTTAACAGATGACTCATACATCACAATAATAAACAACGAACGAACTGATTAATGATTAAAGACGAAAATAAAGAAAAGAAAGAAGGTAACATAGAAAGCTGTTAATCGATCTCTTTATGGCATTGTGTATAAAGTTGCGGTAATAACGAGAACAAATTTAATTGACCTTACGAGAGATGATAGATACGTAAATTGAAGCCCTGCTAACCTCCAACAAACATGTAGTATTTGGCAGATAAATAAGTTTCATTGTAAGTGATATGTTTATTGAAAATGATTTATATTATTCTTAAAAATTTAAAATTTAAAAGTTGCATAAATTATTCTGCAGTAGACAATATTTATATTTGTAGTTCAAATTCGTATAGTAATAATTTTATTTTTTTAGTAAATAATTAATAAAATTAAATGTTAAAGCTGCTCTAAAACTTTTTCATATACAATGAAATTCGCTCCAAAAGATGCTAATGTATTTAGAACACCATCTTCTACTTATTAATTGTATCTTGATTATGTTCATGTTGCCTTGGTAATAAATGAATTAAAACTTAGCAACAAAATCGTAAATAATTACTGTTTACAAGTCTACTGTTATACATAATAATTTTAAAATTCTACTATTTTCGTCAGATGGAATTTTCATCAATGATGTATGTTGATGGAAACATGTAAACACATGCTTAATAGATCATAAGATAATTATCTGAAACCAATGGATTTTTTTGTATTTTTTTAATTATGACATTTTTGTATCCCCACCCTTCCGTCAGCCCATTGAGAGAGTAAATGGTCACTCAAGTGTCTGTAAGATCGAGACGATAAATCATTTATTTTAGGACAGGCCAACATTAAAATGCAAATTTTTAAAACTTTAAAATAATGCAATTTGGGGTTCAATACTTCAAACAAGAAAAACATCCAAGCCTAAAAGTTGGGGAGGGGTTCCACTCATATTTTAGAAACGTTTATTTTTACATATATTTTTGAATTTCATTTCTTTTTTACTTTAAGCCATCGACGGGACATGCTATTTTTACATACCTTTATGCAAACAAATGTCATTGCCATCAATTGTTTCCATATTCAGCGAATCGTACACGCGAACACATAAAATATCTTTATGCATCTAAATGTCTTTATCGATTTATCTAATTCCTCCATTTTGGACGATCTGGATATCAATAGTCACGATTACATGGGTCCCACTGCCTTCCTTTCACCCTTATCGATCGATAAGTCAACAAATCTTTGCAAAAATTGTAAATGCTGGTCATAATCAATTCATTATTGCTACAAGCAGGTCGTCCGAGGAATAAAGCGGACGTAAGTGTGTAGGTGTATCTAATTTACGCTCACTGATTGGTTAATTGATCAGCATGATTGACAAGTGGCGATAGGTCAATTAGACCCCACCACCTCCACACATACATGTACACGCAAAGAAGGAAAAAGCGAGGTTGAAAGTTAAAACAATGCTTTCTTGTAGAACCACGTAAGTCATTTTGAAATAAAAGGGAATTACTGTTCACAGCTTTTAGTTTATGTTAAAACTCCAGGCCTGCCAGGAATGGATGCGTTTAATTTGACTTTTTAATATAAAAATTGTATATGCGTCTCTTTAAAACCTACTGATTTAACATTTGTTCGTGGAGCAAATGAATATTCAGTTAATAGAGAGAAAACACGCCGATTTACATATGCATAAAAGAGTGCGATGTAAATAAGGTACTATTTGAAAACGTTTTTTTTTTTTTGTTTATTTTATTTCATTGCTTTCATAACTTTATAGTGTTTGCATATTTTTAATGCCCTCATTAGGGTGTGTTTGTGTGTGTGTGTGTGTGTATGGGAGAGAGAGAGAGAGAGAGAGAGAGAGAGAGAGAGAGAGAGAGAGAGAGAGAGAGAGAGAGAGAGAGAGAGAGAGAGAGAGAGAGAGAGGGAGAGAGTTGATCAAATACCATAACAAGGACAGACGTATTTCCACATTTTCATAATGGAAAAAGAAAGAAATTTCAGAGATTATATCGCTGTTGACATCTTTTATGCAGCATTTCAAGATCTTAGTACTAAATATAGTAGAATTGTATGCACTGGTTAATATTTGTCATTTTATTTATTTTAATTTTCACACGAACAATTCTAAAAAAATAGTTATCTCAAAATAAATTTCACTTTAGGCATTATATTTACGTAAAAAAGTAAACTTTTTGTGACTCAAAGTGGAAAATGAATCCCGTATCACATATATGGTGATGAAATTATTTCTAAAAAAGATATCCGACTCGACACTGTTCTTTTCTAAAAAAAAAAGGTCATATCTCCTGCATTGCTAACAATGATAAAAACATTTACGCTCAGAACTGTAGACCTTGCCTCACTTGTCTGCTTCGGTAAATATATCGCGATATATTATTATATATCTTTCCCGCCAATAAAAGAACAACTCCTGCCACCACCCCCCAACTCTCTCCCCCCCCAAGTAATTTTACATTACAATTAGATGGTTACAATGACGCCATGAAAGCACTAGACGGCAGCATCATCTGGGTGCTTCGCCTCTGAATGCTCAAAACGAGTTCCATCATACTTGTTTATCTCTCCCCCCCCCCAATATTTCTTGATATTTCCCTGTTAACCCGGGGATATACATTTTGAATCAAGACTCGTGAATCCTGTACGTTACAATGTCTACTGGTACTAATTATTCAGTTTGAGAAATATCTCCCTACACAGATACCCGTATTTAAACGAATAATCACTAAAATCTGACAACAAATAATAAACAGACACGTAAATACAAACACAACAAACCCCAGACGTATTAATTCATTAAAGTAGATAAAAGTTGCTAAAGTGTGGCAAATGACTTCTTCCAGCATATACTAATTTAACAGATTTGTAACAAATGATTAACGGTACTTCACATCCGCCGAAAGGTCTTATTTTATGGTTCATCTCCTACTAAACGCAAAGCAAAATGTCAGGAAACCAGTCTCAAGTTTGACATCATGCCAAATCGACAAATATATTGTCACAGTTCCGGTTCGTATTCCTAATGGACAAAAAACTACTGATTTAACATTTGTTCATGGAGCTTCTGATACTTCTAAAATATTTTAAAAATCAGAATCACTAGAAATTATCGCCAGGTTTACTAAACATTTAAAATATTCTTACTAAAATCTAGATTTTGAGGTCTTTTAAGAAACACCTTCACTGAAAATTTAGGATAAAAGAGGCTATCTTTATGACCATTCTCCATACACATGTTGTATATATCTGATTAATTTCTTAACGATATTTTTTAATTAAAAGATATAATGGCTCACTGGGTGTGGGGTGGTAGGTTAATAAGTGAAACCAAAGATTACTTTTTTCGTTTCTTCTAATATCTCTACATCGGGAAAATAAACACAGACTGCAATAAATATCTTAGCAAATTAATATATAATGTCAACTTTATGAAAAGTTTTTAGATGTTTAGAACAAAATTGGGGATTAATTGAACATCTCCAATTTTCTTTCTAAAATTGATTTTTTAAAAAAAATATTATTCATAGTAGACTACAATAAATTGTTTCCTGAACATTAAGCTGACATCAAAAACCAAAACATATTAATATTTACAATTTTCACTGAGAAAAATTTGACAATTTCTTAAATTTTGAGGAATTTCAAACAGTTTTTAAAAAAGAAAAGTAATCCTAGAGTAAATAGTTACTTTTGTATCCCTTCTACTATTTGTATTTTTGACAAATTTCCTAAAATCTTAGAAGTATTTTTAGAAATAATCTAAAATAAATGCCATTTTCAAGATAAAATGCGAGAATTTCTTTTAGCCATGGTCTGCTAGTATACGGACGTACATTAACATTGCCTCCATACATTTATCAACAGACCAGCTGTCAAAATTGTTTACTGTACGGAGGGATGCCGTTAACATAGCTGAACAAGCACGCGTAACAGATTTGAGATCGCCAAAATGGCTCTCCCGACAGCTGGCTAACGTTCATCTTGTTTATTTCACGTATCGTTATTAATCTAAGACTACGATTTTTGCTCCTTCATGAACCAAGATATATCCGTTTTCGAAAAGTCGCCACTTCATGAAACGATGTCTTGCTGATAACAAACTGAAATGTAACCTTCACCGCTCGAGTTCGGGGAGGATACGACTTTGCAAGGTGATAAGAGATGAGAAATATCCAGTTTTTATTAGACGTACACTTCTTCTCATATACTTCAATTCAATTTATTTACATAATAACACAACTTAATTTAGATTGTTGTAATATTGAATATTACAGGAACATACGAAAAATGATTATCAGTATACGGCGTAAGGACTCTCCGGAGCATAATTTATCTTTTTTTTTAATATGTACCTCACCCTATCCTGAATCAGGGACTATAAATTAAAAACAAAAACAAGGTAAAAGATTGTCCTTATATAGTTCTGATAAAAAAGTTTTTCATATTTTGATCCAAAAAATTATGGTTAACTTTAAATTAATGTTTGCTCTCAGATGATTTCCTTGATAGTGCCGTATCTCTTTCATTCTCTCTTGTGCTATTTGTTATTCAGCCGTTCTTTTCCTTGTTGTAATATTTATTTCCTACCTGTGCCCCATTTGCTATGTCATTGAATCATGTGGTGGAGAGGACCCAGCACGTTCTTGTAACCTATTTCTAATCCATTTATCAATCAGTAGAGCATTTTATTTCCTAGTACAGCATTTCATTTTCACAACGTATCTGAAAACCAAACTTGACTGAATAACTTCAATATTAATACAAAAAACTTTATTTTGTTGTGCAGGTTCTTTTGAGATATCGTTTAATACCCCTCCCCCTAATCTCTCTTGTCTTAACACAATGCGAACAAAGACAAAATAATTACCCTTGTCCAATATGAATAAATATAGAATTTCTGATCTTCAAATGCGTATTTTTAGTTGCGATAAAGAATCTCAAATATATTAATTACTGAACGTAACGTCATGCTCTTGTACCTTAATTAGTATCTACCGAAAAAATGCTTACATCATATATTCTTTTTTTCATTACATATCTGGCCTCGGGACTTGTGTAAAGTTTTTCGTCCTTGTTTTGTAAACACGTAATCCATTACGGTATGATATTGATATGGTCATTAAATCACGTCGTGTGTGATTTATGAACGATGTCGGTTTCATCCAAAAATGACACGAGCCTGACCTCAGCATGACAGCTTACGTCCCAGATCGAGATCTAGCAGAAAGTAGATAATACATGTTTATACGAATAAATAGATAATAGTTTATGTGTGTGTGTGTGTATATATATATATATATATATATATATATATATATATATATATATATATATATATATATATATATATATATATATATATATATATATATATATATATATATATATATATATATATATATACCTCTCGGAGCAAATAAGGAAAGGCCGTATTTGAAGTCTAAAAAGATATAATTGAGTTACGACTTGATCCGGCAGAAACAGACTTATATCGGTAACCAAAAAAAAAAAAAAGATAAAAGGAATCAACTTCAAATTAAGTCTTCGAACATTTGATGAAAATGCAGCGGTATGACCATTAAAATTATAAAGATGCATTGTACTTCATGATCTTTTTTGTTATGGAGTAATTTCTCACAACACGCAACGTAAAGTGATAAATGATAGAAACTTGCCTTTTCGAACCGAATGGTCCTTTGTCAATGGTAAACACGGAAAACGCAAACACAAAAATGCAACAATTTACGCATAAATAAATATGACAAATACGGATTTTCCAATCACAATACTTATTTTGTCCAATAGCTTAAAAAATAATTATTGTATTTATTGGAGGAATACATTTATTTCTCTAACACTCTGCATGTTTTGATATATTGATCAACCTGCAATGAAATCACTAGAATTAAGAAGTTACTATAAGCATAGCCTCACCCTGTACAGCTATCTATCGATGAGAGAATTGTAATTGGACGATTTGCCAATTTTATCCAGGATGTGTTATTCTCTTAATATTAAATTTTACATGTAAACTAAGTTATTCAACTTGATAATAATAATAATAATAATAATAATAATAATAATAATAATAATAATAATAATAATAATAATAATAATAATAAAAACTCTCTCTTTTCTAATTATAGTCGTGTGCGCCCTTATTTGGGCCCTTTGCCTTAGGCTGGGCTCCCTCCCCCCCTCCGGTGGGTTACCCCTGAGCCGGATGTCGCCCTTAGGTGACGTTGCTCCCCATAGAGGCACTTAGCCAATGTGGCTTGGCTTTTATCCCTTGTTGGGGACCTTTTGGTTCCCTTTAGACCTTCGACCCTTGACCGTTACCATGGATTGCCACAGAGCAAAACGCCGCCAAAGCCAGCCCCCGGCAGCAGGCACGCCAAGGCCGCCGCCCACAGTCGGCGGTCCAAGACCTGGTAAGTGTCTATCTGTGCGGGTTGCCCCAGGCACAATCCTACTATTAATGGTAATTTTAGTTATATTTTCTATGAGGGATTTTGGCCCCGGAGCCCCGCTATTCTTGTTTTATGCTGTTTCTCCTGGCTTTCTTGTTGTGGAACTTACATAGTCTTTTGATCCTGCCTTTGTTGATGCTGTTACCAAGTACACCAGCAGCAAGCTAATGTTGAGGTTTTCAATTTGGTCCCGTTGCCTATTGTGTTGGGCATACCTATCATTTGCCAAACATGTCTGTCACATACGTATCAGACCTGAGTTGTGAATTTACCTATCGTACAATAGTTGTTTGTTTTCATGTACTTTGCGTACTTGATTTTTCCAAATATTATGTCTAATTAATTAGGCTGGAGGAACCCTTTCTCTTTTGGTGTTCTTAATTGGGGTCTTTATGTGGTGAGTTAGAGATTTTAGAACCAATCTGTGCCTTTCAGGGCCATTAGGTTTGTTTCTAATCAGGGCTTTTGGGGTCAGATGTAAGCCCAATGTGCTTAAGTGGGAGGCCCTTTTCGTCGAAAATGGCGTCGTTGTCCAGCGGGTCTTATGGGCCAGTAGCAGGCAGAGCCACCTGTGCTGTCCCTTAGGTTTGGTTGTGGCCCTTCTCATCGAGTAGGGAGGGGTTTTGTGGGCAGAAGGCCGAACCGCCTGTACTGTCTCTTGATTTGTGGGGGGATGGGTCCTTTTTGTCGAAAAGTTTATCGTTTTCCGGAGGGCCTTATGAGGTTGTAGTCTTGTTTTCTACCTGTCCCTTGGTTGGCGATTGGCTACTGTTGTTAGTTATATCTTTTTATACTGGTAATTGTGATTGCTATTGCAATTGATAATTGCCATGGCTGACGATGGTGCTTCGGTAGGTCCAGTGTCTGCGTTGGACCTGAAACCCTTTTTGGTTTGGCTCCCTGTATTGTTTGTTCCGTTTGTGTCTTTCGGTATAGCTCTGTTGATGATCTTCATTGAATTGTTGCGTTTGATTGTGGTCCTCTTTGTGTATTTTGCTGATTTCGCTTTTTTGGAATAGACTAATTGTTATACTTCAAGGGAATGTGCTTGTTTTAAGTTATTGTGTGTACTTACCGATATTCCTTGTCTTGTTCTCTGTGTGTGTGTGTGTGTGTGTATATATATATATATATATATATATATATATATATATATATATATATATATATATATATATATTAATTTTGTTGTAGTAGTAGTAGTAGTAATGTCTCTCCTTTTCGTTAGGTCGGTCGGTCTTGTTTCTGATTTGTGGTTATACATTTCCACTCGAAATAGATGTTCGAAACTTTGTGTGTGTGTGTGTGTGTGTGTGTGTGTGTGTGTGGTATTGGTGTGATTTGGATTTTTAACCTATTTTTAACAACTTTAGTCATATAACTACGATGTTTGCAGTGTGACAGTTGATAGTGATATCTAGCACTAGGGCATCATGCCGCAGACATGTAGAGTGTCTCACCTAGTCACATTATTCTGACACCAAGCAGACCAATCCTAACACTAACTTCTTAATGCTGAGCTCCAAGCGAGACAGCTGCAAGTACAATTCTTCTCAGCCTTTGGTATGACTCGACCGGATTTGAACACATGACCTTCCGTATCCGAGGCGTAAGGTTAAAACGACTTAAGCCGTCAGAACGTTCGTTCCAAATTGTAAGGTATCTTTACATTTTTATCAAAAGCCCGATCAATGTGATAAAATTTCATGCGTATATAATTAAACGTATTAAGTGTTCAGTTTCAAGATGATACATGTAACGAGTGTCTTTTTGGTGTCTGTATGTGTGTGTGTGTGTGAGAGAGAGAGACAGACAGACAGAGCCAGAGATATACTAACGTCGCTGTCTACTAATGGGAATTAATTTTTTTATATTTTAAAAATACACAAATACATTCTTTAAAGCTTAATTTCTTTATCTTTTCCTAAAAAATGGACAACAAAGTTCACAAATTGCATAGTTATAATGTGTTGTTATTTACCTCTTAAAATTAAATTCAAACATGTTATTCAGCTTACATGCCATCCACAAGAAATAGCCGATGAAACATCTTCGGAAAGATCAAAACGTTCGTCAAAGGGAGTGGTAGCGGAATAATTTTGTTCCGGACGCGTTTCATTAGTTACAATCATGCACATAAATAATGTCCCGAAAGAGGGAGTCAACACGCACATTTAAAATAAAAACTATTTTGTTCTGAAGATGCAATATTATGTGGGTGATACATACGAAGGGTATTTAAACAGTTTTTTTTATATATTATTTGTACACTTTGCAACACACTTCTTTAGTAGCGAATAGTACGTCAGTGCATCCCTTTACCGTACTGGTCATACTCCTGTACACACTGTGACGGTTTGATTATCCAAAATATCAATGTCACTTTATATTCACTTTTGGGTATATTAATCATACACTGGAACAATGCAGTTCCAATATTCTGGCAGCTTTTATATCACCTGGTCAGAAAAATGTTGCATATAAAATTCTGTTTACAGTCTGAATATGTCGAGCGATTTGTGGTTTTCGCTAATTTTCTTCGATCTGAACTTCAGTATTTATTCTCGAGTCGGGTTTTAAAAAGTAATTCCACGTTCCTCACCTGTGAAAATCTCGTTCAAAGACTATTTGGATAGTAGCTGTTTGGCGATCTCAACCCAAGTCTACTTTCGATCAGTTGTCAATAAATGTAGAATCCGTTTTGTACAAACCCTTTTCAGCTTTACATTATTCTTCATTATTTTAAAAACAGCTGACGAGTTAATGTCGGTGATAAAAAAAATATTTTTCTTTCTGTATCGAGCATCTTTATCAATTGCTTCCCTCGCAAAAGGCACACTCCCCTCACCAATTGCAGAGAACAGTCTTCCAAATGAAACCACATGAAAATGTTAGGATTTGACAGAAAATTTCATCCGTAAACTTAACCAAAGTCGGCATTGATCTCAGTCGGAAAGAACCTTAAGAGTGCCCGGATTTTAACGTATTCTCTTTGCAAAGTAGCATATTTGCTCTTATTGTCCGGAATTTTTACATCGCTGTTTTACCTATGTTATGTTACGTCACACACATATATCTAAAGGTGTTCGCCGCGATGTTTTATCAGCTGTATATCATTTCATTGAACGTTATTATGTCTATTGGTAGTCATAAATTTATTGACAGGTTCCAAGAAAGAAAAATTAATAACAAAATTTCAAAATTTTTCATATACTCATCATATTATTTGTTTTCGAAGGTCTGCCTGGCGAATAATGATCTTTGACCCAGTATCAGGGTACATGCTTTCTGCGGTTGCAAACTTAAGTAACTAGAGTTCTAATCTAATCTGATAGTTTAAGTCCAGCACCACCAATCAATAAATCTAATTTTAAACAGCTAAGCAACATTTTGATTACATGCAGATGATTAGAACCATAGTGTAGTGTCGCCCAAAAAATCCCAAACTTCCTTGATAAATGTTGATAATTGCTTAAATCACTGGAAAGATAGAAGTGTTCCCGGTAGCATCTTAAAATCTAATAGAAAGTAAATATGGTGTATCGACCATAATGGTGACAATACTCCGGACAACTTAGCTACCTGAAATGTAATTAAAATAACAATACACCTCCTCTGATATTTGACATATCTCACGTCACTCTAGCAACTCCATCAAGTGGCGTGTTTTCTAAATTTACTATCCGCATTCATATCATGCAACCATGATCTGGCGTCGTATAATATACTGCCGAATTAGGATTAGGTTATGTCCCTTTGTTCCTCAATAAAATATTGAAATAACATAATAGATATCTGCCGACGCATTCATGCTCTTGATAGTTGGGCGCGTGTTAATTATAGCTAAAATGGTAAATTATCGCATCGCAATCAATATTCATTCACATCGAGATAGTAGCAGACTCATCAAAAAGTATCTGCAATTACCCGTGGGCCGTCACCCGAGCTACAACCATCAGTCATAAAACATACCCACATTTCGGAATATAAAGCTGCGAATAATTTAGTACAAGTTGGCGGAAGCGTATTGTTGTCCCTTTTAGCCAAGAAAAGTGCTTCAGCGAAGTTTCCTGTGAACATGCAGCCAACGAACGGAAACGATTGCAGATTTTCTTCATTTCCAAATGACCTGGTATAATAAAAAGAAAGCTTGTAACCGGTAAACACGTGCACGGATGTATGTGGTACAACAAGGGTTTCTTAATGTTCACCTGAGACTGTTGCAAAATACAGATCACACAAAATGAAAACGAAACTTGGGTGTTATGTTGCAATATTTGCAGTCATTTCAGGTGGAATGGAATGACAAAGCGAGGACCAGAATTGACAATTTAAGTAAACAAATAAAGCTTTCATACTACTACCTCGTGTTTCTTTACGAGATGATATCGGATGTTTCAAATGGGCTCGTTTATCTGTGAAACCAGCCCGGAACCTGACAAAAGATTTGAAAAATGATGCAAACGCTAGAGAACCCGTTTAACCCTTTCAAGTCTTGAAGTACGACACAAAAATTTGTCTTGCATGACACATAATGAAACCTTTATAAAGTACAATTATTGCAATCATTGAGACAAAAGATTGACACATGGTACATTTGTTTTGGATGCAGGCTTCAACAGATAATCGACTGTTTACTACCTCACCCTACCCCAACCCCAAAAGTATGCCTTTATTTTCAAACTACCAGCCCAG
This sequence comes from Potamilus streckersoni, assembly GCA_016746295.1. Lineage (NCBI taxonomy): Eukaryota > Metazoa > Mollusca > Bivalvia > Unionida > Unionidae > Potamilus > Potamilus streckersoni. The sequence goes on from JAEAOA010002325.1 coordinate 564,586, forward strand.
GTATAATGCATCGGTCGACTTGACTCTGTTTCTTAATTTTAAAAAAAGTTATTTTAAAACACAATCAACAAACGGAATATGATCTAGTTAACAAAACGACCCACACTTTGCACGTGCTTAGTCGAACAATCGGAACTAGATTGTAGATGAACAGATACAACTCCTATGAAAACTAAGTTGATGCAATAGAATCTTGGTTGTACAATGGGTGAATCATTCAAACATGGCAATTGAATAAATTCGAAAAAATATCATCTACTCAACTCAGCCAAAGTCCTTAAAACTGTCATACTGACAACTCCACTGACTGTGTTCACCTCACCAATAAAGTCAGTGTTATATATGGTACACTGTTAAAATTATATTTAATGATTTACTCCGTCTTTTTTCATGATGCTATCATAAAGAACAAAATGCATCTAAAGTGCATTGCTTGATTTAACAGAACGCCGTCAATTTTCATAAATGCACGTTTTTTTTTTTTTGCATTTCAGTTTGCACGATACACGTTGAAAATGACTACCGCCTTAAATGAGGCTCAACAAGAGGCAAACAGGTTGTGCGTGCATTACTATTGTTAAGTACGTCATGAAGCAGACTGGAATAAAACCCTCTACTATGTACCGTGTATATTCGCTTACAATCCTATCCTAATTGCACTTAAAAAAGAACCCAATCTGTCGTTGCATCTTGCGCCGAATGATCAGGGACGATTTTATTTGTTCTACTGATTACTCATAACAAACTACATAGACCCAGATCAAGGTCTGTACAGCGAGACATATGAGCTAGTACGGCTTGTAGTTAAAATTAGTTTTAATAATAATACTAATAATAAATATCATATTATAATAACGGGCGTCCACAAGAATTGTTCCATCATAAACGCATAATGGTAATGAGAGCAAACTTTCCTTTCATCTCAGATGTTTATAGTGCTCCAGTTAATATTCATTCTGGGAGCCCCGAGTGCCAAGTGGCCGAGTGGTCTAAAGCGCTGTCCGTTACGGATCAATGCCATCTCACCTCTGTCTAAGATTCGACGAATATGGATATGTGAGAAAGCTTGCCAGTAGCTTCTCGAGGTCGGTGGTTCTTTCCGGTGATTTCCCGGTTTCTTCCTCCACCATTAATACTGGCCGCCATGTATGGCCTATCGTGTGCTGATAAATGGTGTTAAGCCCAGAACAACAACAACAACAACAACAACAACAACAATAATATTCATTCTAGAACAAATAACAAAGCAAGCTATAAAATGAAGACTTTCTTCTAGATTATCTGACTTCTGACTTTTATCTTGACGAGTTCTCCACCACAAAAAAATGAAAATGCTAGTTTTTTCCATCGTGTTTAACAGAGACCTTTTGACTGGGTCATTCAAACAGCATGACAGATTTGTTGGGCCACAATAACGTGAAAATCGCACTGAAAATGCTCGTTTTATCCATCGTGTTTAGCAGATAACTTCTGACTGGGTCATTCAAACAGCCATGGTGATAATAGAGCATAACGGATTGTCTCACATGGCTTGCAACAAGGACGTGAGTTGTGGTGACTGATTGGTCAACTTGCCACTCGCAAGAGGTCGCTGGTAACAAACCTCACTAAATCAGCCAGGATCGGCTGCTGTGGTGTGCCTATAGATAATGCATTTTACTGACTTTTCTCGAAACAATGTAGCATTTCAGGTGTTCATGTGCTGTTAAATACACAACATATTAAGAGACGTTCCACATGCACGAGCCTTCTAAGAAGCCATACCAGATAAGCCTAATGAAACCCATTAAACATTAATCCTGCTGATGGCGCGCGTACAACAGGTCTGGTGAAGTTTCCTGTTTCAGAAGGTTTGCTCATATGTAAGGGAATCAAAAACACATTACCAATTTTAAAATACGTTATCTAGCAACAGAAAAAGGTTGATCCCACTGACAGGTAGTAAATCGTCTTTAAATTCAGAAAGGATGCTGTAATCTTAATGCAGTTATTTTTTATTTATATTATTACATCAAGGATGATGATGATGAGTCTGTGAAACTCACCAAAAAAAAAAAAATCCAGCAATCCCATAGGACCAGTCACTTAAAAATATCACAGGTCCTGACAATAAACAACTGGCCCTTCATGACAAACTTTATTCATTGACTCAATGGTAAATTCAGGTGGACATGAAATTTATTAAATTTGATTACATTCAGCATAATATGACCACTGTTTATTGACCAGGACAATGATACTCAGTTGCCCACTGTCCAGCTTATCCAGATCGATACATAACTTCTGAACTGGCTGGACGTCATAATCTGACCACTGATGACCTGTCTGAATTCAAGTCAGAACAGAAATCCTCATCCACTGACTTTCAACAATGACAGCATTTAAAGGTGAGTCTATGATATCCAACGTTCATGAAATTAGGTATGCAGAAAAAAAATTAAGCAGTGGATTGCTGCAAATGGATCTGGACCAAATACATCCAAATCAGCAGATTGCAGTGAGCAGTTCGTTCATCTCAGCATCGTGAATTATATACGTGTCTGTGGGTTAGTGAATTTGATATGTAAATAAATATACCTGTTTCAAACATCATCTGCATCACCTAATTTTCTTTAAACTAATATTCAATTTACTGATGTATGTTTGTGATATAATTTCTATAAAGAGTTGACCATATTTGTTTACCTGGATAGTTCCTACAACTGTTTAGTCCTGTATATGAGAAAATGAACTCTTCCATAACTCCAGGGGAAAACATTGCTGATCGCATGTACAAGGACCACTCTTTGTCAGGATGTATTGAATGAGTAGTGATAGCTGTACGAGGATACGAATGGTGTCGAAATCATTCGTGCGCGAAACGAATTCGGTGACTTAGTTACAGTGACTGGCTCTCCGTGATGATTCACCTAACTACACCCAAGGATATCATTCGAGATGCTGAGTTGAAAGAACTTTATCACCGTTTTAGCATGCATCCCGTTTCTATGTTCCAAGCGAATACTGTAACCCAGCTCTCATCTTTTATTGTGTTGTATTCCATCTGAGTAGTTCTTTTTCTTCTCAAGCTGTGTTTATTATTGTCAGTCTCTAGTTGCGTCCTGGCATCCATATACCGCAGCATGTCGACTTTTGGAATCGGAAGCAGCATGTGTCCTAAGACATCGTTTAGACGCAAACGTGTCTTTATTTGGAGATACAAGCATTTAGTAAACGCAGATTCAATGCTAGTTATTGATCTTGTCATATTGTGGTGTTCGGGGTGCTCTGAGAGGGGTAGTACCACTGATGGTTGGGCATGTGATGCTATTTCTTGAGTAGCTCGTCCACCTTTGGTCCCCACCAGACGCTCAGCTCTCACCTGTGGCTCCAAGAAGCTGTAGCATATTCAGCAGACACCCCACGGGCATCGGCTTCGACTGGCCGGCTAAACCAGGTTGGATATAGCCGATGGATCTCAAACCCTCTGTGAGTTAGGAGCGTGCCTATCCTTACATGCAAAGCCAGCAGACTGGGCAGAAGAGATCACCTGAGTGATCCAAAGGCCACGAAGGAGAATCTGCGAATGCTATGTGGAGAGCACAGGGCCTGACAGGGCACTGTGGACGTTGCGACCATCCAATGCTGCCGAAGTAATCCCCAGATGTGACGAATCTTCGTACCACTGGGTTCCTACTACCAAGGCCGAGAGAGTGAAGCTGTCTCTGTGCAAATGCTGTTTCACTTAAATTTCCTTCACAAACAGGTTATGTTGTGTACTTATCATTCATCCCCATCATCACACTTATCGTTTCCCTACCTGCGACTGGCGAAGCAACAGTTGGAGATGACCACTTGGATTTGTAGTCAGAGCAGAGACCTGCCCGTAGGCAGCCCTCGGATCGTTCTGCTCTGTACCCAGAGCAGCGGAACAGTTCGACATCATCCAGGGCGACTGGGCAGACCTTTTACGGACATCGCTGCTTACCCTATTAAGAGTGGGGGGATAGAAAACGTTGCCTAATAATTGCCTACCATTCAGAATCTGGTCAGTTTTCCGGAGCTGGCAAGATCATCAACATCTGCAGTCGAAACCGTCAAATCAGAAACTTCTTATTGGAGCATGGAATATCTGTACTATCATGGACCAAAACTTCACAGAATAACATCTTTAATTGCAAAGGAGCTTACACGCTACAATATCCACATTGCAGTCTAGAGTGAAACAAGGTCCGCAGAGAAGGGTTCCCTGACTGAGCTAACAAGAGGCTACACCTGCTTCTGGAACGGAAAAGCCCAAAACAAAGACAGGATGCACGGAGGCGGCATGGCTTTCAAATGAAGTCTTCTGAATCAATTTCTGGACCTGCCTCTTAGTATTAATGAGAGACTAATGAAACTGCACCAACCTATAAGCTACACACTGTTATCTATCATCAGCACCTACGTCTTTACAATCACGAGCCCACCAGAAACCATCGAGCAGGTTTATGCGGACGTCAGCTCTGTAATGTGCTCAGTCCCAGCTCAAGATCATGCTACTGGGGGACTTCAACGCCAGTGTTGGCTGCTTCTATGGTCAATGAAAAGATGTGCTTGGCAAGCATGGTGTCGACAAGACGAACAACATCGACCTACTTTTACTCAGCAAATGCGCAGAATTTGACCTCCTTATTACAAACTCAATGTTCAGAATTGCGAACAAACCCAAGAATACCTGGATGCACTTCCAGATCTCCTCAATGGCACCTAATCGACTATGTAATAGTCCGCCAGCGCGATGCTCAGGATGTCCTAATCACAAAGGCCATGCGAGGAGCAGAATGTTGAACAGACCACAGACTTGTCCGAACTACCCTAAACCTGCTCATTGCCCAACATCACCCAAGGCGCCCTAAGCGTATGAGCACAACTTTCAACATCGTCAAACTTCCATCCAGCTCGATTTCCAGAACAGCCTAGATGACAATCTGTCAAGTAACGGACCTATACGTGGAAATGTTTCCGAGAAATGAAACAATCTCAGGGACATGATAAGACAGACAACTATGGCGACCTTCCATCCAGCTCGATTTCCAGAACAGCTTAGATGACAATCTGTCAAGTAACGGACCTATACGTGGAAATGTTTCCGAGAAATGAAACAAGCTCAGGGACATGATAAGACAGACAACTATGGCGACTACGGACCCAAAGAAGCGAACCCATCAAGACTGGTTCGCTTAGAATAAGGGTGTCATTGAAGATCTGCTTGCCAGAAAGAAGAAAGCATTTATAGACTGGCAGAATGACCCCAGAAAGACCACGTCAAATTCTATGAATCTGAGGCTCAAAGAGAAATCCGCAAGATGCATGACCAGTGGTGGGAAAGGAAAGCTGATGAAGTGCAACGATATGTCGACACTAACAACTCCAAAGAATTATACAGCGCCATCAAGTCAATCTTCGGTTTTCAAAGTCTGGCTCTGCTTCCTTGTTTGCTGCAGATGGCAGTACACTAATAAAGGACAAGGCTGGCATTAAGAATATATGGAAAGAACACTTTAGCCAGCTCCTAAATCTGCACTTATCGGTCAGCCAGTTTGCTCTTGACCAAATACTTCAACAGCCAACACACGAATAAATGGATGCTCCGCCAACGATAGATGAGTTGAGGACACCCATTAAAAATGAACTGTGGCAGGGCCTCTGGAAAATGTGACATCGCAGTGGACGTGTACAAGGTTTTCAGTCAACAGACCCTGGAGGCATTCCACGATGTGCTAATCAGAATCTGGACGAAGAGGAGATGCCAGACGACCTCCGCGACGCATCAATTGTGACCCTCTGTAAGAATGAAGGCACACGTGAGGACTTCAGTAACTACATTTTCTTGCTCTCCATAGCTGGCAAATTACTTACTCGCATCATTCTTAAAATGCTTATTGTGGCAGGGTCAGAATATAACCTCCCCGAGTTTCAGTATGTCTTTCGCCCAGACCTCAGCACCGTTGACATGATCTTCACAGTGAGACCAAGAGAAGTGCTTTGAGCAGAACATGAATCTGTATGCGTCTTTGTGTACGCGACGAAGGCATTCGATACAGTCAACAGAGATGCACTGTGGGTAGTACACAATAAGCATGGTTGTCCTCAAAACGTTACCAACTTCATCCGGTTCTTCCATGATGACATGACTGGAGAGATTCTCTCAGACGATGAACCCTCTAAGAAATTCCCTTTATCTAAAGGAGTCAAGCAGGGCTGTGTATTCGCTTCGGTACTCTTCAACCTCTTTTTCACGCAGGTTTTACTCCACGCCATCCGTGACCTTAACCTTGGTATCTACATTAGATATCGCCTGGATAAATCAGTGTTCTATCTCCGTCGCCTAGCTGAAAAATCCAAGACGCTAGTAGACTCATTACTGAAGCCCTCTTTGCATATAACCGTGCCCACATGACTCATGAAGAGACTCACCTATAAGCAATTGTGTACAAGTTATCTGATACCTCCAATCTGTTTGGACTCACAATTAGCCTAGGAAAAACAGAGGTCCCCTTCCAGACCTCCCCAAACACTGTTACTTCACAACCCTGCTTCACCATCGTCGATATACAGCTGAAGGATGCGGATTGTTTCAAATACTTAGTCAACACAATGTCCAGTGGTAGGTCAATGGACAACGAGATTTCTGCGAGAATCGAAAAAGTCAACCAAGCACTCGGCCGACTCCTGACCAAGATCTTGCAGCACAAGGACATACGCCTGTCAGCAAAGATGAAGGTGTACAATGCAGTTGTCCTCACATTTCTCTTGTATGGCTGTGAAACGTAGACTGTTTACCGAAGGCACATCAGCCAGTTGGAACAAATCCACCAGCGCTCCCTGAAATCCATCATGTGGATCAAGTGGCAGGACCGAATCCCCAACCAGTAAGTCCTTGACAGAGCCAACACAACAAGCATCGAAGCCAAACTAATCCAGTCCCAGCTTCGTTATACTGGCCATGTCATCCGTATTTATCAATACAGAATCCAAAAAGCAGCTGTTCTTTGGCGAGATACTCAAGGCAATCGAAACCAAGACAGCTCTCGCATGAGATACAACGACAACCTCAAGACGTACATCAAATGGGCAGACCTTCAACCCCACCAGCTCGTGCTCGCTGCCTCAGATAGAAGTCACTGGCGAGCCATGACCAAAAAGGCCAGTTCTACCACAAGCGTCTTGCTACAGCTCGTGAGAGACTTCACAGAGCTGCGTCCAAGCCACCTCCAACCACCGGTGTCCCAGCCCCACTTGCAACCGACTGTGTGCATCGGAATTTGGACTCACACATGAAGCATGTCTTTGTCTGCGCCTGAGAGACTACCAAGAGGCATATCGCCCAAATTCACGAGTGGTCATCAGAAAAAAATTCACCAGTATGCATTTATTTTTCATTTCTTTTTTAACGTTCTTTTGAGATCATAAAAATACATAATTTTTAGAATAAATATACGATATATGTCTAAAACATCAAATGGCCAGACGGACTGGATACTCATTGTTTTTGTCCCAGTTCGCTGTGAAATGGACTGGAGTCAGCAATTTCTCACGCTGATGGTGATGGTGATTATACATACAATCAAATATGTTAAAACTGAGAGATAATTTTATGTTTAATAATAATAATAATAATAATAATAATAATAATAATAATAATAATAATAATAATAATAATAATAATAATAATAATAATATTAAAATAATAATAATAATAATAATAATAATATTAATAATAATAATAATAATAATAATAATAATAATAATAATAATAATAATAATAATAATAATAATAATAATAATAATAATAATAATAATAATATTAAAATAATAATAATAATAATAATAATAATAATAATAATAATAATCTATTCACGTCACCTAAAATTATGCAGCATTAAATATTTTTAATAAACGAGGGCCGCCGCTGCTTAGTACTGCGTATGAAACAGTGTAAACCAGCTACATTAGCTTTGATTATCCGAGGAAAAGAAGTCACGTTTGAAGAAATAAGCCCTTCAAGAGCCTGAAAGGAAATTTAAACATGGAAGAGATTAATCTTAAAACGCTTCCCAATCAATGTGTGACCCATGGTATTGCTATTGGCATTTTGAGCTAATTTCCATTGCGTAGTCATCAATCGTACGGAAAGAACGAACTTTAAAATCGTCTGCGGCTTAATTGCACTATTTACATAATCGATGCTCAGTGTCTGCGAGCGAATCCGGTACGGAATATTATCCGGAATCGTTCGCAAGAAAGAGATAGTTTTGTTATGATAAATGATTTTATGAATGATTTGACAAAATATTAATAGTGAAATGTTTACTATGTGATATTTTACCTACATCAATATCCTAGTTAATGAAAAATGCTTAACATGCGGATTGCGATGGATCGGATGACTGAAGGTCAATAATTAGCAATCCATATTTACTCTATTAGATAGATAGATAGATAGATAGATAGATAGATAGATAGATAGATAGATAGATAGATAGATAGATAGATAGATAGATAGATAGATAGATAGATAGATAGATAGATAGGTAGGTAGGTAGGTAGGTAGGTAGGTAGGTAGGTAGGTAGGTAGGTAGATAGATAGATAGATAGATAGATAGATAGATAGATAGATAGATAGATAGATAGATAGATAGATAGATAGGTAGGTAGGTAGGTAGGTGGATGGGATGGGATGGATAGATCAATATACAAACTGATTGACTGATTGGTCGATCATTTTACGTGCGCTTAGATGAAATAGATATCCGAGACAAAGCTCATTAAAAAAGTTCGTGACACCAAGTATTCGAAAAATAAAAACTTTGTCATGTGTAAAGCACAGTTTGGATCAACAGTGCAGAGAACAATATTCAATTTAATCGCAACGCGTTGCAAAAGAAAGTGCACTGAAATTATATTGACAATGATAAGTGTAACCATTCCTTCTGAAAACACAGATATCATTCTTTAGCATTTGTGTAAATGACTTAACTTTTTCCCCCACAGATATTTGTCTCGAGAATAAATTCTGCGTCCTACTGGTTTGTGACGCCATATATTAACAAATACATATTTCCTAATTATTTATTTTGTAATAAAATATATGTACACATACACGTTTCTCTATTTTTTTATTTTTGCAACAAAATATATGTTTATATACATATTTTTTAATTATTTATTTTGTGATAAAATATATGTGCACATTCACGCTGCTCAATTATTTGTTTTGCAATAAAATATATGTACATATACATATTCCCTAATTATTTATTTTTTGAAAAAAATACTGTTTATATTCATATTTGTATTGATTATTTTGTAATAAAATACACGTGAATACACATAATTTTTATCATGATAACAAATGGTTATGGTGAGAGGGTATGTGCTAACTTGTGATAACAAGTTAAAAATGCTTCAGTTCAGAGCCTTTTTATTTTTGACTATGTAATTAATATAAACAGCTTAATCAAGGTAATTATGCTAAATATGCTATATAATCATATGTAATATACACAGAGTATGCTAGCCTTCATAATTCCAGTCTAACCATTCATCAAAAAACGGGTGACTAAATTTTTGTAAGCAAGCCTTATATTCTTGGCATGGCGAAGACAGCTGCTTATATTTAGTATGGTACATTATTACGTTGTTTATAGCAGTGAATTGAATTTTGATAATAAATAAAGAAAAATCCATTGGCTTGTCATATTCTATAGCTATCTGTTAGTTTTGTATTTTTATTTGGTAAATTTGTAATTACAACAATCTCAAGAGAGTAATATTGTTATTTGGCGAAGAACTGCAACTGTGGACGCTTTGAGTGTTGACATCTGCAGACCTTCAAATTTCGCACATGTTTATACGTTTCAGAATATAGTCATAGGACTTAATTTTGACCACTCATTAATTGTTCGGCACACCGAACAGATAAGGTTGTGCCTAACAGATAATCTACAATCAGTATGAAAACATTCAGGGTTACCATGCAATTTAAGTAGCATCATTCCTCCGTTTACTCTCAATCATTAGAATACATACATTTCGTTTTATCCTTTGTCCATCAAACATCGAAGCATTTTTCGCGTCCTAACCAATTTCTCTAGGCATGGTTGAAGAGTAAACAAGTACCACTGAAAGCTGACTACATTTAAAATGCATTAACTACCAAATCAATGAAGAATACAATATTAAAAGTTCAAAATATACTCCAACTTATATGCAAGTTTTGCCAGCATTTATAACGAACAAGTGAAATGTAATTCACTAATGAATGAATGAATTAATAGTGTGTGAAACTGGTCATATGATCTACCATTGGCCATCATTGCTATCCAAACAGTAGCAGTGTCAGCCAATGATGTCGTCAAAAAAGTTCTATTCAACTGTTGCTTTTAAATGGAATTAAAGTGCAAGAAGCTTATTTTTGGATCTTATGTCTTCTTTTGAAATAAGATTTTATGAACATTTAATGATGTGCAAGATTTAATTTCATGACAGTGCAGTTACAACCTATATGACCGTAAGTCACATTTTACACATATCATAATGCATATGACAGTGTAAGGCACAATGTAAAAATTTCCTATTACATTACAATATTCAGATTCCTTGTGTCAGCAGTAATCATTCACATTAACAACATATTTAATTTACGTCATGGAGTACAACCCTCCCTACCTATCATATTCAAGCTATGGTAATTATTTATTAGACATTTTCACTAGCCAAGGTTTCAGTAATATAACTCCTATGTAGATCTATCATATCGGAATCTTGGCTGGCAAAGATGTTGTAGGGTGGGGGTGGGGTGGGGGTTACTGACACCGCATAATTTGTATCCTGACTTTACTTGCCAGTCAGAGAAATATGACCTTATCCGTCAAGCCAGAAAATAAACAAGGACTGGATGAATAAAGCAGACTGACTTCCCCATTTTAAACTCCCTTCCCCGTAAGAAATACGAAACAAACAGCACAATATTCTTGCGCAAGAAAGTTGTAACCAGCCTACAATATATTTACCTGAATGCGTGTGGACTAATTAGATCAATTAAACATACTAAAGATAAAAAACAAATTGTTAAATGAAATCAGCGTTTGAATCTCACTAATGGTCTTCATAGTAATTTTTTTTCTTTATCACCTACGAGTTACCTACAAGCAGTTTGGTTATTAAGGAACAATTTTGAAACCGTTTTTTTTTAATAATTATTTTGTTTGCTTTTGTTTTAAAAGACTAAATAATTATTTTGCTCACTTAATGCCATTTCGATAGTATTTTTAAAAATAAATTATATCTGAACGTACCACAATGATATGGCTGATGGAAGACATGTCTAATTATTAGATTACTCCGTTTTTGGATTTGGGTTTTAAGGGTATATATGTATTTGTGGGCTGTTTTTATTGTTTATGTAGAAGAGTGCTTCATTTATTAGACTGCCTTTATATATTACACAGAAAGATATATTAGATGATTATTGCATCCATAATACATCGTGCAAAACTGAATGCAGCAGATGCAAACAGAAAATAGATCATCATCCGGGGTATGAAACAACCGGATTGCCTTAAGCATTCTTCGCAGAATGTTAACTGCTGTTAGTGAACAAAGGTGTTTTCGTTCATAGTAAAAGTGAAACTATACCGAAAATGGAAGCCGTCTTGGTAGATAAAAGTTTTTCATTTTTTTCGTCGAAGATATAGACAGTTTTATTTTCCTTTAAGTGTATATACTTGATTGTATATTATTAATATATCAATGAAAATTATAAATAATCTTAAATTATCAAAATTTCAGATAGTCTGACAGCATCCAAATGGTGATTCCATGAACGTTCCATTTCATAATTACTATTAAAAATTATATCCCTTGTGTACAATTAATTCGATTTTTTTAAAATTAAAAGATTTTATTCTGTCAAATTTTAAAATTAAATAGGTCTGGAATATTATTTTAATTTTTTTTATAAATAGTTCAAAAGAAGCACCATAGAGATGATGGCAAACTTTTAATTGCACAGTACTTTTGTATTGACATTATTAGATTCCTATTAATAATGAATAACAATTTAGTCTATTATTATTTACTAGGCAATTTTCAGTACATAGACCTCAGTGGCAATCTGACTAAAGTCAACGAAAGAACAATACTAACACGGAAGTCTATTACATTAGATAACAATGATAACATCGAAGTCTATTACATTAGCTAACAATGATAACATCGAAGTCTATTACATTAGCTAACAATAATAACATTGGAATCTATTTCATTAGCTGACGAAGGATTTTCAAACATTTAAAAACAGTAATTTAGGCCGAATTAAAATATATTAAAATCGGGAAACCTAATGTCAGAACCAGCACTCCCTTCTCTCTAGTTATATTGTTCATACTTAATAGACATACTTTAATGTCATCTTCGTTATGTTATTTCTTAATTTATGCTCATATGCGTAAATTAATTTCTTTCATTCAGGTTTTCATCAATGCGTTCCTTATGGAAAAATGTCTATACATTTGCAAGGAAACGTAGGTAAGTAGTTGCCTATTCTTTCTGTTATTACATTTTCCCTTTTACTTCTCCCTTTATAAAAAAAATCTTTATAAAATGTTCTCGTATGTCCTACCAAATATAGTAATTTTCTCGTAAGTTCTACCAAATTTAGTATTTTTATTGTATGGCCTGCCAAATATCGTATGTCATATCAAATATAGAACTATCTAGTATGTCTATTATGTCTAGTCTAGTCTAGTATGTCTATAAACATACTTTCTCCTATGTCCAATCAGATTTAGGAGTTTCTTTTATGTCTTATCATATATGTCTTCCTCGTATGTCCTACCAAATATAACATTTTCTCGTATGTCTTACCAAATATAATTTCTCGTATGTCCTACTAAATATAATAGTTTCTCGTATGTTTTACGGAATATAGGATTTTGTATGTCTTACCAAACATAGAACTTTCTCGTATGTCTTACCAAATAAAACTCTTCTCTCCTACACCAAACATCGCTATCACTTAATATACAAAATTCATATTCAAAACAAATGAAGCAAAACATTCATGCAACAAAGAAACTAAATTCATCATTTTCACACTTTGCGTGCATATTAATCTAAGTTTCAACTTGTTTATACTCCATTACTCTTGCACTTTATATTGGTACTTTTCCTAAAACAGCAACATTATTCTTGTCGAAATTGTGAATTTGTTTTTAAATCGCTCATGCTAATATTTACAGTTTGAAATTTTTTTTTTGGTTTTTGTTCGTTTGTTTTTTAGACACCTCAAAATAAAATCTACCAATAAATGCATTTGATTCAACATTTATGTCACCTGCATGTAAGCTGCTTGAACTATTACAATTACATGGAGAAGATGGTACAAGAAGTAAAACATGCCTAATTACCAAAACAAAACATAGTTTGCAACATGAAGTTTGTATTGCAAAAAGAAATTTAAGTATATGATAATAAACTCGTTTATTATCTTAGATGTTATTAATGATAAAATTATAAATAGTGTTAACAAAATTAAAATGGATACAATCTGTGTAAATATACCTCACAGTTCTGATGTTGGAAAGATGTACTGAGCTTTCACATCTCTCCTTTCTATTTTCTCGTCTAGAGTAAGACATTAGTGTAGACCTTTGAAAGGGCCGGGCTGAAGTTGAAATAAACACACACACACACACACTCACACACACACACACACACACACACACACACACACAAATGTAAAGAATGGTGATTTAAATTAAACGCATTAAAATTAACCAAAATTGAACGAATTGCATAAAAAATGAACGAAAACGAACCGAAAATGAAGTCAAAAAGAAGTACCAAAACTATTATTAATGCAAATAAGAAGTAAACTGTAACCTAACAACAGTAAATGGATGATGCTTGTAGTTTGGATCAAAGTCGAGTAGAGCGATATAGGAAATATCTAATATTTAGTAAACTATTAAATAATTTAGTTATCTATGAAATAATTTAATTGTCAAACGGAACATAATTGTGTGTGATGTAATTCAGTTGTCTATGAAGCAAGTTTCTTTCACAGCTGTCCGGTTAGTTGCGACGGGGTGGGGAGGACCTCCCCAACGCTTGTGCTTCCACATGCCTTCAGTTATCCAGCTCAACTCCACATGTTTTTTTTGTTTCTGGGACGACTATCGCCAACTTCCCATGATAGTACTATCTTCAACGAACGTAAACTCAAGTCGCGGATGAAATAACAAATTTGCTTATTTTAATATTTTCTTAGAAAAACTAACTCCGTAATCCAATTCCAACATATGGAGAATGCATTTTTATAAATTTTCATTTATACCGAATTGCATTACTCAGGACAGGATTGTACGTGAGAACACTATCACGCTAAAGAATACAATAGGTGAGGTTTTACCCGCTTGAGTATCACGTGGAATGTGTTCATTCACAACCGAGTAATGGCCTATTGTAGGTATAAAAATTTATTCGATAAATATTGGAAAGCACAAAAACCATTCTTCTGTAAATTGTGCTAAGAATTTTTTTAATTATTACGACAATAATTTAAGTCGTATTTCTCAGACAAAAATGAGTCACCATGACAAAACGTTAAAACTAAACGTGTTCCAACTATGGGTGAATAATGAATGACTAAACAATATAGCCACGCGGAAGGGTATAATAACTCAATGAGTTATTTGTATTGATGTATTAAAAACTACGTAGGTGTTTGGGCGTGGTAATGATACAAATATCATTTGCTGAAAAACAGTGGATGAGTTGATTTGAAATGTTAAACACAAATGATTTACAGGCTAATATGGTACCCTTTGTATGTTGTGATTTTGCATCCTGCGTTGAAAATTTAGCTGATTTTTTTTTCGAAAAGTGTCTCCGCAATTATGTCTCTAAATAAATGAATTCTGGAGTTTTCATATACCAGTGATGCATTATTTGCTATGTGATACTCCTACATAAAGGGTTCGCATTCTTGAACGAAATCCAAACTGTCTCTTAGTGTGTTTATTTAGGAATTTACGCAATGGTGACATTTTTCACTTTAAGTTCATTTACACTTATCCTATCTGTATATTAGAAACTTATTTCAGTTTGTTTTTCTGTTTTCTTCTTTTTTTTTTGAAACCGACACGTTTTTGAAGAAAAAGATATTCTAATTTTGAAAACAAATCAAGTCATCCAACCGATCAATCAATCAATCAATCGAACTAGCTCCCCGATATGGTGGTAAATTGTCCACGTACAACGTATACTTCCCATACCACACATTACATAACCTTACATAAAACACCAACTCAGTAACTCGGTAACCTTACATCAAATACCCATCCACTGACTTGCTAACCTGACATAAAAAAACAACCTAATGACTCGGTAACCTGACAGGAAACACCCACTCAGTTATTCGGTACCATTGTTAATCACAGATACATCGTTTGAATCGATGTATGAAATTATTAAATTTTTTGATGAAATGTACAAGCTCTTTCCAATCCCAAATCATTATCTATCTGAAACGTCATATGTGAATTTAGAAAGGGTTATGATAAACCGCGCCCCCGCTCCATTTATCCCCACAGTGCCACAATTATAATATTGCTTTGGTACACCTTTTACATAGTCGAAATAATCTTGTATTATAGATATTAGAATAACTGATAGGAGACGATTCTCTTAAATGATAATATATACCAATCGTTTAATAAATATTTGTAATGTTATTACACTTTCATGATTCAAGTGATGTTATATACACATTGTGTCATATATGGGATACGTTATGTATTTATAATATTGCACATCAATTTTATTGCAAATTTATATTTCGGTCAATTTTCAGGGGACGCGATAGCCTACGATTACAAATTTTCCTGAACTCCTTAGAACGAATGGAAAAAATCACCCGATATTACGCAACAGATCAGAATTGCGATGACTTTTCTGACGCGTATCACATCGGAAGTGTACGATCAGTGACGAAATAAAATCTGAATCATAAATAGGGTACATTGATCGAAAAAAAAATATCCACAAAAAGACTTACAGTAAATATTTCAACCACTAAATCACCGTTGTGAAATTCCATTTTAATATTACAATGTAGAAGAAATCATTCTTTCAACTAATAGTACAAGACAAGGTGCTAATTTGAAACAAAACCCAAACCGCTGCTCTCCCCCTTCTTACGCGCCAATAGGACTGCCTATTGTTCTTAAATAATTTTATTTTATGTGGGAGAACTAACGATTCGTGAGAGCAAAGTTATTTTATAGGGATATATGGTGTTTTATTTTATATGGTATTTTATGTTTGTTTTTTTTTTAAATTTTATATGGCATTTATTTTGTATGGTATTTGATATGGCATTATATTTATATGGTATTTTAAATAGTATTTTATTTATATGGTATTTTATATATTGTATTTTATATGGTATTTTATGGTATTTTATTTTATACGTTATTTTATATGGTGCTTTATTTTATATGGTATTTTATATGTCATTTTTGTATGGTATTTTATATTGGATTTTATATTAATTTATATGGTATATTATTTCATATGTTATGTTATATGATATTTTATTTTATATTGTCTTTGATATGTTATTTTATTTTATATGGTGTTTTATATGTTAGTTTTCAGTATTTTACCTGTGACGAAAGCAAAACCCAGAATAAAACCAAGAACTGATTAAAAATTATCTAATAGTTTCATTAATTAAAATCATCAAACATTAAACAAACGATTGCGAATGGTCAATTTTTTTCCCCAGTTTAGAATCCAAAATAAACTTGAAAAAAGTCGTCCCTCCTTTTCTATTTCTGCTTCACTTGAATGCTCCACTAGCAACATGAAAGTTAAAGGAATTCCAAGATATTTGTTCAAGAAAATAGATGCACCCAAGTCTAGGTTTACGCAACAGACGAGGTTTCTCACGTTCTCAGTATGGCGTAACTCTTAAACACGCTACATAAAATCTCCATCGGCTTGCGCGTGCATTACACTTGCTGGCCGTCAGCAACTCCAAACCTAGTTTACACTAACACACGCGTAGATAGCAAAACATGTAAATAAACTTCATTATCAATAATGACATTGCCTTTCGGTTTTGCTTGGTTTGATGGAAGCCATTTCTCTTAGATTTATGTAATATGTGTCAAAATATTGTGACCGCATAAGTATTCCAGATGTCGATGATTGAGTGAAAACAATCCGTAATAATTTCGCTTGCTTCGTCCTCCCGGGGTCACGTGAGTAGTTAACAGACACTAAATAATGATATTTATATAATAATTAGCAAAACAGTGCTTTGAGGTTGATTTAGGTAAAATATACCTGTGTTATTAGAGATATGAATTTTTGAAGAATATTGATGCTTTTTCGTAGGTACATTATAAGGTCATGTATTTACGGCTGGCATGCTGAGTTGACATTTACCTGAAACTGCCAAAAGTAGGGTGTTATGTCGAAATTAGTGGTCTTAGGAATAGCAGATACTAATAAGATAAACATAAATTTTAAAAAATTATGAAAAGTTAGACAAAGAATTAAGCTTCAAAGTTAAAGTTACAAATGGTAACGTTGTCGTACAAAGAACAAATTATCTATGTGCACTCAACTACCTTTCTTTGACAATACCGTTCTTATTTGATCGCGAGTAAAAGTATCAGGTGCGCCTTAAGTGTAGTCCACAACAGGTACTCCCTCATTTTGTATTCACGGAGCAGTTTAAATCTATATCTGTTCATCTATCTTCAATGGGAAATTGAATCCTTTAGCATCTCAAGAATACATCCGTTCTATTCATTATTTCAAAGAATCGCATCCCTGGTGTGTCTTAAATTTCCATTAATAAAATTGTAGCGACTTAAGATCGCACGCAATATCGAAAGAAAACATCTTTTGAAACGGACATCTCCGGTAATTTATGTGTCTACCTTTGGTAAGCCACATCAAAGCGTATGATCTCATACTAGATGAGAAATATAACCTATTTATATATATATATATATATATATATATATATATATATATATATATATATATATATATATATATATATATATATATATATATATATATATATATATATAAAATCAAACCATAAAGGTATTGGTATTAAGGTGATTGTATGATGTATACATGAGTTTTTGCAGGTCATTAAAACGTTTAATTTACAAGTAATAGTATGTACTAGGCAATAATACTTATAATTCTACAGCATTTCGAAAATCCAAAAATACAGGCAACAAATAGAATACTGTTTCATGATCTGACGATGTTGTTTAAACTTAGTTAAGATAAAATGACAATATGTGGTCACAAATGACAACAAAACAAACACCCCACAAAACAAAATGCTGCTGCCGCTAGTGAAGATCATGCTGTTGTGTTAATAGTAGTTGTAGTAGTAGTAGCAGCAGTAGAAGTTGTAGTTGTTGATTTTGTTATTGTAGTAGCATTTGATATAAGGTGGAGACAACGATCTATGTACATTACGTGGAGAGAAAAGGAGAAAGAAAAGAACAGAAGTTACGATGATCATTCGGATCAGAGCGGGGGATTTTTTGTTAATTTTTTTAATTGTTAAATTGCGCTAAAGCGTCCTAAAATCAAAGCAAACCAATGCTTTCGTTTATATAGGATTTCTAGTATGACAGATTAACACCCGTCAAGAGAAGGTAGGACCATACCGACTCCATATACCACAGGGGGTTAAAATATCCAAGGCAGTGGATAGACAAGGATTTGCAGGTTAACTATTTTGGTTATTACACCACTTGACTCCGGTTGACGGTCGACCTTTTGACCCTTTGCTAGCCACCCTCCCTCTCTTAAGGCAATTATATTGTACACTGGATGATTGGCGCAAATAGACTGGGACTTAAATCTTCACCACCCCAACCCCTATCTTCCTTTTAAGAAAGGATACAATAATTACATCATTTCAGCATTGCTCGTATATTAGATGAAACGTTTTTGTCTCCTTCCGTTCTAATGGTCTTTGTCTTGAATTTTTAATTCCGTACCGTGCATAACTGATTCGAGTTATGACGTGACAACACAGTCATATTTAGGTATTTTTCCATTTTTTGGATGAAAGAGAGGGATAAATAATGGAAAGAATAAGCAAAATTAAATTGAACATAGAAAAAAAAAAGCGGAATAATAAGGCAAGAAAATATGACGGGATCAGCGACATGGTAATCAATTACACTATTGCACGTTTCAGATGAAATATTTAAAATATTTGAGTACCGACTGTGTGTGTCTATATATATATATATATATATATATATATATATATATATATATATATATATATATATATATATATATCTGTGTGTGTGTGTGTGTGTGTCTTGCTACTGCTTTGGGATGACTGAAAAAAAAGACACAAAATAAGTATTTCGGGTCCTAACTTTTTAAATTATTTATACTAAACATTAAGAAGGGATAGCCCAGGAAGGAAACTTGTTATCAACTTGTAATGCCTTATTTTTACACTATATTACATGGGAATGCACTGGTAATGCTTAGCTTCCTGGATGCTATCGATGTAGTACTAATTATAAACACTGTTAGGTGAAACTTTGAAGTTCTAATGATATACATTTGGAAATGTATCCATGATTTTACCTCACTGATGCAATTTCACACCGACTCCTAACTATTAAGACTGGAATTTTTTTTTAAAATCACAAAACGTTTTCAGTCAAGAATTTATGCAAAAATGTAGGTCACGGCAAATGAGTATGCTTTCCCAGTTCAGTTCTTCACATATGCTGTAAAATAAAATTACTCGGTAAACTTGAAAACGAGGCATCTAAACACTTTGCCATAGGTTTTTTTAAGCTCTGAGTTCTACTGGACATGTTTTCTGAATACGGCTTGTTCTGATCATGTGTCTCGCAATTTAAGGAGGGACAAAAAAGTGAGCGACCCTTTGTCATAGGACATTTTATCTTCAATGACCATAAAATTCTAATTTAATGTGCTTGACTGACATATGGTCTCCGACTTGGTAAAGGTTGGCTATCAAGTTGGGACAAAAGGTGAGAGACAACGCCAAATGTCGGGAGCAATTTCAAGGTAATCATAACGCACAATTAACTCCATTATAATAAACGTCGAATCTAACTCTGTCCAATGCCGTATGCGCGAAGCTTTCTGCTGAAAATTCCTGAGTTGTTTTGTATCTGGAGACTCCATAGATCTTTTTCTTTGTTGGTTGAACATTTTTGGTCAGTGTTCTAAGGAGACTATTTGTCAGACATCAGTTCACATGTCATTGTTCCAAACATATTCCTTAATCTGAGCGAAAGGTAAAATGACGATCAACTTAAAACGTTATGGGTGCCATTTAGCCGCGGATCCGGGTTTAAATCTCAGTTGAGTACAAATCAAACTTCTGTAACCAGTATGATAATGCTGTTTATTTGTATTTATAACAAATTTCTTTTAGAATTATCAAACATTTTCCTGTGGAAGCCAGAGAGAGTATTTCCGTTTTGTTTTGGTTTATATCTGTAACTGACTTGCCATTAAACTTACCCGAATAGTGGGGTACTGTGCATCGCGTTTCTCTTGCAATCTCGTGGCAAGTGTGCATCTAGAAGAAAAGAAAACACGGTTCTTGAATTCAACTGGAAAAAATATAAGGAATGCGAAGATTTGTAGAATGAAAGCAAGACCGTGAAAAAATTGCTGTACAGAAAATTGGAATTGCTTTAGTTATTGCCAGATTAAATTACCTCAATATACGAGGTTGTAGGTGTACCCTTTGTAGAGGTCGTTCAGTAGTAGTTATGGCGGTGGCTATGGTGAGGGGGTGAGTATTATGTGATTTCTAGAGTATTTAACAGACTGAATTGTGAAGAAAAATATTAATACACGATAACTAAAGTCAATCTTGTCGCGATCAGCGTGGTACGTGACATTTATTTTTGACGTATGGGTTTGCCAGCATGCAATGAATGCGAGGTTCTTGTTTGGGGGATATGATTGAATTTTAATTTGTTCTCGGTAAGATAACAGTCCCACAGATTTGTTAATTTGAAGTTAAATAGAGGAAAATATAGAATAGAGAGAATCCAGAGATAACCTGTCATTTGAAATACGTCCCCATAACCTAAATATGTTGATTGATATGCGTTTGCAATTATTTGTTGAATTTATTCGTTTTCAACTCACACATCAATTTTCCATGAGCTCGGAAGTTAATGTTTTGAACGCATTTGTCTCGAATGTGATACGACTCGTGTATTCTGAGTATTTCATTTATTAATTCTTATACAAATTGTGTGAATATGTGAACTTCTTTCTTAAATGATATGTAAAAGCATGCGGGGAGTTGATTTTTATATGTCTAGAAATGTATGTAACTGAAATGCTAATTAGTATGTAATGTAGGTAAGACAAGACTTGTAGTCCATTAATTCATTTATGTAATTAAGTACTGAATTACTTTCAACCAAGAATACACGGTGATAGGATTTAGGAACAACTATCGACAGACATTATTCAGCTGTTGTATAGCCCACGGTAGAACCTCTGATTTGTGTAATTTAGTTTTTTTCAACGTAGCTTAAACGATATTTCAGTCATATCACTACGATGATGATGTCCCATCCAGTCACATTATCCGGACACCAGGCCGACCATTCCTAACACTAACCTCTTAATGCTGAGCGCCAAGCGAGGCAACTGTTTGAACCATTTTTATACGTCTTTGGTATTACTCGGTCAGAGATCGAACCCACGATCTCGCGAATCTGAGGCGGACGCTCTAACCACAAGGCCAGCGGAGCGGTCCAATAGGATGAAATAGTTTATCAAAAATGACTAGTTATGTCATGTTCCCAGTTAGGAATGCTGCTAGCAGACAGTCAAGGATATTAATTTTATGACATGGTTATATATATATATATATATATATATATATATATATATATATATATATATATATATATATATATATATATATATATATATATATATATATATATATGTGTGTGTGTGTGTGTGTGTGTGTGTGTGAGAGAGAGAGAGAGAGAGAGAGAGAGAGAGAGAGAGAGAGAGAGAGAGAGAGAGAGAGAGAGAGAGAGAGAGAGAGAGAGAGAGCGAGACGGGGGTGGGGAATACGGCGACTCTGACCTGTCACCGACATTGACTTTGAGAGGACTGGAAGCAAACAGATTATACCGGCACCATTCTATGATGAGATTTGTTTAATCGGTATACGAGTAAGGCTCTTTCATTTCGCATAAATTTTGTAATTTTTGTTCATAGAGAGAGAGAGCGTGTATCATTCAAATTATTATGTTCATTTTGTTGATGTAATTGATAAAATTTGTATATTTTACCGGGTGGTTGGAGCTCGTGTTGTTCGTTTCTATATCTCTGCTCAGATCTCCACTATTTCATCCATTAATTTCATATTGTATGTCAGTATTTACTCGATCCAAGCAATACCACCGTGGTCGATCACCTGCTAGATAACGATAACCAAACCTAGACGCCATAACAAGTGAATGGCCCTAACAGATTATAAGAACTGTAGTGGCAGTTGTAGTGGTAATAGCGGAGCCAGTTAGAATGGGTCGCACTCTCTAGCAGATACTTATTATTAATGATACTATTTTATTTTAGGCTAGTTTTTACTTACAGGCAGTAGAAAATAATACGTATGCAATAGATTTAACGTTACATGATTGAAAAGCTTTTAAAATGAGTTCATTTTTTTTAAAATCTGGTTGTACAGGACGATGGTTGAAATGATATTTGACAACGATGTATTTATTCTACTGTGAGTGGGCACTGGCAAGGTAACAGCTCTTGTTTAGGTTCACCTTTGAAAAGGTTATGTATGGGTCAGGCTTTTGTGTGCCCTATAAGCACGAGGAACAATACAACGTCATTTCGGCAACCTTGCTCCATTACAGGGATGACGCTCTCAAGCAATGGGTTTGATTTTCCGAAGTTTGCCGAGTTTTCCTTCCATATGCCGCGCTATGCAATATTTGAAGTCTGCATATCGAATGTTTCATTTAGAAGAGAGTCAACTGATAGTCAAATTAGTAAGTTTTTTTTTTTTTTAAGTGAATATAGTCAGGAACATGAAACAGCAAAAGCCACGTGACCAAAAGGTGACTACAGAGTCAACAATTATTTTGATAAAATGTCTCTGTCTGTCTCTCTGTCTTACATATCACACACACACACACACACACACACACACACACACACATGCAGTTTTCCACCATTAATCAATTATTATGTATGATGCATACAGAAACTAGTAAAAATATATTTTGCAAATTTTTGATTTGTTCTTTTTATTCTTTTTTTTTGTTGCTGTATATTCCTAATTTAATACTTTATTTCTCCTTTTTAACTGAATCTTATCCAGCCGTTTTCACTTCGCGTTTTCTCTGAAATGTTTCCCACACATTCCCCTGAAGCCATTTTATTTGGCTGCATACGTTTTGATTATCTTTTACCTCGTTGCTTATCAGTTACATTTCGTGATATCCTTCCTAGCAAACTGAAGAAAAATCAAGTTAGCTGCTTCGTCCCGATAATCTGTTACGCACAATTTACACGAGATAGGTTTTTCAGGCATACACTTATTCTAAACATTTCCGACTTCTCTCCTTTTTGAAATATGCATCATTAAATTTCCTTATCGTAAAGTGACTAAAATCACAGACTGTTTGGCAGTTCGTACAGTGGAATTAACGAGTTCATTTTCTGACTTGGCATTTCTTCTTTCTTTTGTTGCCATAATCATTTTTAGTAAACACACGCAAATGTATCGAACTACAACAATGCTTTTTAGGTATTATTTTGAAAATCTCTTTTTACTTGTACCTCTTTGTTACTTGTATCTTTCATTCTCCTCTCGTCGGCAGAGATACTCATTATGGACGAGAGAGAGAGAGAGAGAGAGAGAGAGAGAGAGAGAGAGAGAGAGAGAGAGAGAGAGAGAGAGAGAGAGAGAGAGAGAGAGAGAGAGAGAGAGAGAGAGAGAGAGAGAGAGATTCTGATTCTTAATTTAACTTGAAACTGCTTATATCGGTGTGGTGTTAATGGTTATAATGGAATTATTGCGGAGCCATATATTTCCTGTTGAGACGTACAAACTTAACAATCTCCACTCGATGAAAGGGTCACTCACACTGCCAGAATCTTCGTACGACATCTTAATTGCGTATCAACATGTCACGTTTTTATGACTATTTTCAGGGTGATCTAACACACGATTGTCTCAGTAGTAGATCTGTCCGTACAATTTATAGCGGAACATTAAATTATACAGGCTGTGATGCCAATTAAAATGAGACTTCAGGTAGATACCAATTGCTCTTCCAGGACAGGCAGGATTTAGAGTTGGGTGTTGTTATTTCTTTCCCTTTCCTTCTGCAAGCAAAACCACCCAAATTCCACCGATTTTCTCGCCTTTGTGACTCGTTTTATTGGATGGAAAATTCTGCACCAGAAAAGGATCGTTAAAAATATAATAGCTATAATGAAAAATCATTCCACCGTCCCTCCCCCTCCTTGATTAAGAAATGGTCGTTGCCTCTAGGGAGCACATGAGATAAAGAGTTATCGTCGTTCTAATTGCTTCCACATGGGTGTGGACCAGAGAATTACGACCATTTCTGCTCCAGAAGTGACCCACCCTCTTCCCTTGCTATCGCTTTCCGATAGCACATGTCTGAATGCATTTAAATGAACATGATCAAGGTTCTTCACTCTAAATTCTAAAAGAAATTATCAGTATCAGTTCGAATGTTTGCTGACAATTACCAGGGTTTTTAGAATTTTCTAAGCACAGAGAATGGTAGAGTCAGAAGTGAGGCTGAATTTCAAGAGCTATAATAAATTTTACGCAACTTCTAAAGCTAGTTAAAGACATTATATCATAGTTCTTCTGCATAACAGATGTGCATAGATTGTCACATGCAGTATACGGTGTGCAATAAAAGCAGAACATGCCCCCACCCCAATGAAAAACGTAATACATAAATACGTTTGTCAGATGCAGTATGCAAATAAAAATCAAACTTCTGTTCGGGCAACTCTTTTCCTGCTGTTCGAGGTTCAAAAACTAATTATACGAACTGAACTGAATCCGGAATAAAACTAAAAGAATCAGATTCTCGTCTGAGTAGATTTTAATGTCAAAATTAACTACGTATGTGTTGATAAGTGTTTAATATCGGCATATCTTGACAAAGACATTTTAATGAGAAAATTTTTCTCAGGCCTTTATTCCTTACAGGCAACATTTATACCGGTTAAACTATAATTTAAATGCTTTCTCCTCCTTCTGCTTCTTCTACACCACGAATTTTCACATATAATATGCTAATCAGAAACTAAAAGCATATTACTTTTCAATTCATTGCCAAGTACATAAACATTTCTCTTTTCTGTTAGGGGCCATGTGTCTGGGATAAGTCCTACAACTTAGCAGATTTGTTGTTAGCACGCGAGGCATATTGGCAATAAAAAGCCACCATAATCTGGCTTTATTTGCACTATCATACAAATTATCAGCATCAACCTCTTGTTTAAATTAACACAAAACAACCCAATGCATCTTGGCAGAGTTTCTCCTCTTGTTTTTGATTAACTTAAATACAAATTCTTTTGTACATACTAAGTTTCTTATTTTGTATTTTTAATACAATTATCAAAGCAAAATCTATTACTCGCTCAACATCAACCTGTTGCCGTTCTGGTCTAGTTCTATAATTTATATTGATGACTTCGACTTGTAAGCGTACATGTGTGGTAGCAGACGAAAAACAGAACCGGAATGTAACACAAACCAAATGAACACGTGTTCCTATAACCCGTCCGTATTTTGAGGCAGTATAATTATTTTCCTGCTTTCAACTCCGATGTGTAATTATCTCAGCACACAGGAACAACGTTACTTTACCAACCTGTTGAGGAGAAAGGTTTATCAATGTGATAAGTCTCTTTGAGAGATTTCGTTTTGTGTAATTATACCTTTCGTCGATGGAGTAGGGGGATAATTTGTGAAATTTAACTGAAACAGGGCATCAAATTGTATTTTTGCACTGTTGTATTTGAGTTTCACCATTTCAATCAATCTTCAAGTTGTTCAAGTCAAGATAAGAGCGATATTGTCTAATTACATTGTTGGGTATTTTTATTCCTCCTTAATCGTTTTAATATTTTGTCCCTGACAGAACAGTTTAATTTTGAGTATTCATTATACACACTTACATGGACAATATCCCTTAATCTTTTCACAACAGGAAAAAGCTAACGTCTGTAACGTCTGAGAAAAGTTAAGGCAGGTGATATTTAACACTCAGAATAGCATACATTTATGGAATCATACTTTAAACTTGGCAACTATACTGTTTCACATGGATTTGATTTAGAGATTTAAGTGAAAAGACAAAAATCTACTGATGCACTTCAACCAGCCATATTCAATTTAAGAAGATATAGGAAAATGAAGAGTAACGTGACATGACGGCTAAAAAGAGAAATGATGAAAATGTAATGTCCAAGATGGCTGCCAATTCAGACTCACGTGTTCGAGAAAGATTTTCCTCTTCGAGTGCGTCGAGCAAGAAAAACTCCTTTTCTCCTTTGAAAAAGAATATCAATGATGAGAAGAGAGTGGATTTCAAATAGCTTTACTGGTGAAAAATGGTTACACTTATGTATTTGATGAACTTTAAATATAGAACCTGCGCTTATTACTAAAATTAGAAATCCTGTCAAGGTTTGCAATTTTGGGGGAGGAAGAAAATCTATCTCAGAGCCTTTAATTTAACATGTTTTTATGTAATATATCTTGTTTAACTACAAAAGCTAGAATTCATGGATTTTATAACTCAGTATACTATATCTACATATGTGCATAAATCAATTTTTGAATATTTGAAAATTTCCAGTGAATATCGATTTTCGAAAAATATTGTTCGTGTCTTCATATCAACAAATTGTAAAACGTTCGGTTGAAGCGTGGTTGTTTTTTATTTTTATTTTTATTTTTTTTGTTTGTCGAAAAGTCTCTTTAGGTTTCAGTTTTTCATTCAGATTGTTTGCAATTTTAGAGAATGAAATAGCACCGATGAAGGCGAAAAATAGTCAGACTATAAAATTATAGTCTGATGAAGTTGATGCTGGTATGTGTTAAACTGAATAATATTGTAATAAAATTTAGGAGAGGCTCATTTAATTTAAGCAATTTGCTGGTTTGTGTGATTATATGTTTGATTATTGTAATTCGGTGCAGTGTGAAATATTCTTTAGCACGAAATAATTAGTCAATTATTAGGAGCAAACGTCACGGAGAGAAAGTGTTAGTGAGTTTTTGAGATGCCATAGCCAATGAGTAGCGAACTCAGACCCAATCCGCATGACTGTCCCTGAGTGATGTAGCACTTATAAAAAGTAGTGGTGTACATCGATGTTGTGACTGCAGCGGCAGTATTTATGGTAGTAAACCGGTAAATTACACAATGGGATAAATGAGAAAGGACTCGGTAGATACCGTTTATGTTGCCATAGTGGCAGATGTGATGTAGGTTTAATGGTTTGATGTGCCTTGAAACGGTAGATCGACTGGCCTTAAGTGGGCTGTTAAAATAGTCTCCCGTGTTAGGGATATTTGTACAGTTTCTACGAAGTGAATTACCAGCGGAACGGAAAGTTAATATAGAGAAACTGTGGGGATGTGCGTTTGATGGCTAAATTGCAAATTGTAAATAATGTGGTCTTGTATTGATTAGTGTAATATCATATTAGATCTGATAGTCCTTTATACCCTATTTATGACTTTAACCATATTATAATTAATTTAATTGTTCTCTAGTCCCTCTGTTTGAATTTAACCATGTTATATTAGATCTGATAATCGGCCAGTCTTTCTTTATGAATTGAACCACATTATATTGGATTTCATTGTTTTATAGTCCTTCTTTATGAATTTAACCATATTATTTGGGATTTTGTTGTTCTCTAGTCGCTCTGTTTGAATTTAACCATATCATATTGGATTTCATTGTTATCTAGTCCCTCTCCATGAATGTAACCATATTATATTAAATCTGATAATCCTCAAGTCCCTCTTTATGACTGTAAGCATAGTAAATTGGATTTCATTGCTCTCTAGTCCCTCTTCCTGAATTTAACCATATTATATTATATTTTATAGTCTTTCAGTCCACCTGTATTACCATATTAAATTGGATTTCATTGTCATTTAGTCCCTCTTTATGAGTTTAACTATATCGTATTAAATTTGATAGTCCTCTGGCCCACTTTTCATGAATTAACTGTGCAAACGACGCCAGACTAGATGACGAAAATATCAAGATCACAAAGAGATAAATCATATCGGAGAAAAGCTTCTTAATGTGGCTGGGATGAGACTTGTTAATTGACTATGAAGGGGAGATAACTGCGTAGGGAAATATGGTCTCGTGAAAACAATTGTTTCTCCATAGACCTTAGTGCTAACGTTCTGTGAAATGTGTCAGACACTGTCATTGAAAGCAATCTTAGAATGTCAATTTGCGGACGATATAATTACGTATTCCACTGCACTTAGGGGAGATAACTCTTCCATGAACCAGTCACAGCTAGTTGTGTTGCTTATTTCTAAACACAGTTAAGCTCCATCACCTCAACCCAACAAGGGGTTTGCGCAGTTTGTATCGCTGTACCAAGTTAATTAATTCTGGATAATTCAGTTTGTACAATTGATATATTTTTGGCTGTTACGAATGGATATAATCGATTTATATAGATGAAAGCATATTATCGTTTGATATGGAAGACAACATAGATTCTATACATTCACTGTTACCTTTTACTTTGGTTTAAATGACCTTCAGCCTTTTATAACAAAAGAAGGGTAGTCAGTCACTAGGTGTGTGTGGGGGCTGGGGAGTGCGGACTAAACCGGGTGACGCCATCAGAGGGGGTGACACCAAAATGACTGTCCATAAAATTTTGAATTTTTGTGCAGGAAGGGGGTCCATGGGGGTGACACCATGAATTACCATACATGACTGACTATATTTGTTTTGAATTGTTGTGCATGGAGTAGGTCCATGGGTGTAACACCAGAGTTATCGCACTTGGTGACACCACCCTAGTGACGCCACTGGGTGGAGAATTACATTACACGTATCTAGGATGTGCATTTGCTTTTAAACATCGGGTTGTACATATATAATATAAGAAACCAATAGCTGCCCATACAACCAAAACAGTGCATTATTTTAAAATAATATTATCTAGATTTGGAAAATTGTCAAAACTTTGTTACATATTTTCAACATTCAAATTGCACATATTCTTAACTTTGGATCAGGAGTTTGGGGTTTTCATGAAGCACCTGATTGATTGTTTTGTGATATATTTTGGAATTAACAACATTTACTCCAAATGTCTTTGTGAATAATGATATGGATAAAATTAATGTAAGGAGTACTACATACATTTGTATGTTTAAATAACAGACTTACGTAATAATGTCACACTTTTTAGTTGAAATAGGGAAGAAGCTATAATTGCTGTGCAAATATTGTCAGAAAATATACTTTTTAAATATCGATTTTGCTATTTATACTATATGAGAGTGAATTTTGCAGATTCCATTCTAAAATATAACAATTTTAAATTGATGAATGTTATGTTGCACTGGGTTATATTTTTGGCATGTTTAAGGATGCTAGTACTTGAGTGTATCTGAATGGGGCTTGACTGATTATTAATGAGGGCCCGTTTGGTAACTGTGTCAGGCGAAGCTGGACCGGGGTTGAAGATGGGGTTTTGACTATTGAAATGGCCACGGATTGAAATGTTGCAGAAGCAGCGTTTGCACTTTTTTAAACATTTGTGATCAGTTTAAACTTGACGGAGATTTGTATAGATAGGGGATTGGGGAATGTGGAATTTTTCAGATTATGGAGGTGCTTGTGTTAATAATTGCATTTAGATAAATTTTATCTGATTGGGTAGTTAATGGTGTGCGGTGTTTCCCAGGTGATATATCGTGTTAAAAATGGCTTCCACAGCAGATTCAAGCAGTCCATTTTGTGTACGATACGAAAAGATCTTGAACATAGGAAGAGGAAGAACTTTGTAAAGGTTATCCAAGATTCGTGTTTTTGAGAGTCTATGAGAGATACATAACTAGGGACATAAGGACATGGTTATGCTTCAGGATAAAAGAGAGTGAACCGCAACATTAGGAGGTACTGTGTCTTAATGACATACATACTTTTTCTTTGATACGGGTTTTAAGATAAGTGTTTGAATTTATTTGCTTTCAATGATATATATTAATCATGTATATTAAACATTGGTAATTATTAAGCTTGTTGAATACTTTCCTGCAGAGGAACTGTTAGATAGCAATAGTGTGGTATAAGCTATAATCTAATCTTATTTTTTTTTATTAACTAGGATGCTAAAACTTTTAACCTATGAATTTATTGTATTAATATTTGAGCAGCGGTTGTGGAATGACGGTTATTTACTGATCAGATCTTAGTGTGCATGTGTCCAACATTTAGTTCAAGACCGTGATTAAGAGCTCGTGGTTTCGTGATGAACTTTGCTGTCTCGATATAAGCGGGGTTGCTAAGAGCATTTAAGAACTTTGAATTAACTGATTTTTTTTTCTTATCATTTCATTCTGGTAAAGATACATCCTGCAATTGTTCCTGTACAGTTTTATTTTGTTTTTCCCAATGTATTAAATTGCTGTAGTCCGTATACAGGTATTGTGTTGTTCTATTCGGTATCCCAGCTCAGATTTTCATTTGTTCCACACCTTAATTTTAATTTAATAATCGCTCGATCTGGGCTATAACATGTGATCGATCATGCTATAGACAGCTATAACAAAGAATGTACATCAAATAGATGATACGAAGTTGACGATGCGTTATTATTCATAGACCCCAACGTGAAGATATTTTCATGCAAGAATTATTTTTTCTAAGTAAAGTTGATTTTACATGAGAAAATATTAGATAATCCTTGGCCAGAAGTGCGAAGCGAATGTACAGATACGTCTGGGCGACGCAAAATGTCTGTTCTAGTTTGAAGCAACACATTTTGCACCAGCACACTTTAAGGTTTCTTTTCGATTTTATTTGTCAAAAAGGATGTTTGGATGAAAATCTCTTCCTTCCGTCAAAGCGCCATTTTTTACTATACAATTATCGAGTTAATATAGGTGCTAAGTTATGCGCTGCTGTGTAAAAGCTGATTGTAATAGCCAAGTCGAGCGACTCCTTAGTACACATGATACATTTATTTTTACAATTCCCTGGAGAAATTGTAGTTTCATCCTGACTTTTCCATTCGATGAAGAAATAATTTGGCCAACTCCAATATCTCCTTTTATACTAACGTTGACGCTGTCAAAACACGATTTACCTCCGATAAGATAATGAGGACTGACAAATTCAAGGTGAACGTGTTATGTCTTTCCACCTTCCTCTTAAGGCAGAATCCGTCTTGAAAGGAATGCTTCTGGGTAACAAAGGGGCTGTGTTTCCCATCACATTGTGCTCGACCAAATATGGCGTTTGGATCGGCAGTGTGTGTGAGAGTATGTGTATTAAAACTTTCTTCTCCTTTTCCATGAAATGCATGACTCTGGGTTTAAATAGTACGGGATGTTTGGATAGTGGGGCAGTGGGGTTTTATAGTAATAATGAAGCGGGTGTTGGATAGTGAGGTGTGTGGTTGATTGCAATAAATTTTTAACATTAAGTGTTTCAAAGGCTCAATAAAAAGAACCAAATTATAAACCTAGGCAAAATTGATTTCATTTTTGGTTTCATAATTTTTTTCTTAAGATTGCCATTCCTCATGCTAAATATATGCACCATTTTAACATATAATTTCTCTTTCGGCTTTAAGTAAACTGGCATAATGCCAGTTCCCATTTGGTTCTCAAGTGTTCCCTTTGTGTCAATCTAATGCGTAATGCCAATTCTTGTTTGGCTCTCAAGTATCCTATTAAGTAAACCTACGGCGTAGTGTCAATTTCCATTTGATTCTTAAATGCCTCAATCACTCTTACTTTCATTGGTGTATACAAATCTAGATATAGTCAAATTTTACTCCAATCGGATTAAAATCAGATTTCCACTTTACCACATTAAGAACAGCAGCCGCTTTAGGGTCATGTTGTGGTTACCTTTGAACTAGCTAATGAAAATGCAACTTTCAGAAAATTGAAAGTGAATCAAATCGTTCGGCACAAATTTATGTTCTTCAGTCATACTACTCAGTCTCCCAAACGTGACGATATAAGACTTTAAATGATTGGCTGATAAAAATATCAATTATTGTAATAACAATGGTCACCAGAACATGACCCTTAAGCGGTCTCTGACAGATCTTCATCCTGGCCAGTAGAGATTTGATTTTAATCAGATTGAATTTACTCATAAATGCATATTACAGACTGAAATCTGTTTATGTCAAATTTAACAATCTTTATTAATGAAGCCTTGAAGATTAGGGCAAATTTAAGTGGTACAATACTACATGTTTGTATTTCTTTTACACTATATACACGAGTGATATATTATTGTTATATTATTGTTATAACATATGCATTTGGTGATATATGAATTTATTTCCAGTTAGTTACTCTAATGATTTATACATATCGTAAATATTAGGCAAAATACATTTCCTCTCGTTATCTTTCTGATAAGCTGTTAACGCACCGAATGCTAATTTTATATCTTTCAATGGCCGATGACCTATTTCTTCTTCTTCTTCTTCTTCTTTTTCTTCTTCTTCTTCTTCTTCTTCTTCTTCTTCTTCTTCTTCTTCTTCTTCTTCTTCTTCTTCTTCTTCTTCTTCTTCTTCTTCTTCTTCTTCTTCTTCTTCTTCTTCTTCTTATTATTATTAGAAAAATAATGTCACGGTTACAATAATACAGTCTCAAAAACCTTTTTTTTCTCATAAAAAAACTCGCAAATAGAGCCTGGTAGAATACCATTTTATTTTCTTGATTCTCGTGTAACTTGATGGATGTTGCGTAATTAGAACCAAAACAATTTATTTTGGGTTTAGTTTGGTGTTTTACAGCACAGCAAAATAACTGGATTATTTAGTGCTTTGGCAACCTTGCCCAAAGACACAATACGGTAGTCGATCTGGGCTGATCCAATTATAGGATTCAAACACACATCTTTGGACTGCGAGTCCAACATGCAGACCTGGTGAACCGGCTCCTCAGCTTTGAGTATCATCATTTATGAAGTACTGGCATTTTTATGATGACGATGAAACTGAATTCATGGCTATAGAAGTTGCAAAAACTATTATATAGAAATTAATTATCAATTATAAAACTGTTCCGGGTATCGAGGAAACTTGAACAGGTAGATGAAATATTTAATAAGCTATCTATTTAGGTGTTATGTTACATAGGCAGTGTACACGTCTCTAAAAATGCACGATTAAGTTATTACTAATAAGAAAAGAAAAGATATACGATTTGTTTCACATTTAAATCAAACCTTGTGTACTTGTCACATAATTTTAAAGCAGATATGTTTTAATCACGGTAGACGTTGCTGTTAAATAGAGACAAGAGACGTACTAAAAGGCAATATACAAGATTTGTTGTATTTATTGTTCAGTTGACACTACCTATTGGATTCAACAGTATTCTTGAGGGTCTTGAGAGAGAGAGAGAGAGAGGGGGAGAGAGAGAGAGAGAGAGAGAGAGAGAGAGAGAGAGAGAGAGAGAGAGAGAGAGAGAGAGAGAGAGAGAGAGAGAGAGAGAGAGAGAGAGAGAGAGAGAGTTACTTCTATGAATATGCTGTTTGGACTATACAATTAGCACAAACTTTTCGGGGCAATATATTCTCAGACATCGACAGGGGATGGAATGGACTTTACGTTGAAACAATAGATACCTCAGAAAAATGAGTTTGTGTTGTGCTTTTTTAACGTAGCTCTAAGAATTGTTCAGTCATATTGCTACAATATCTGCAGTGTGGCAGTTTATAGTGATGTCTAGCTCTGGTGAATCATGTCGCAAACATGTACCATGATGTCCCACCAAGTTACATTATCCTGTCACCAGGCCGACCAGTCGTATATTAACCTCTTAATGCTGAACACCAAGCGAGGCAACTGTTGCTAACATTTTGTAAAAATATGCCTTTAGTAATGACTCGGCCGGGTATCGAACCCACGACCTCCCGCATCAGAGGCGGACACTCTAACCACTACGGGCCCCGAGTGGCCCCGAGTGGCCCAGTGGTCTAAAGCGCTGTCCGTTACGGATCACTGCCATGTTACCTCTGTCTGCGTGTGTTCGAGTCTAGGATTCGGCGAATGTGGATATGTGAGAAAGCTTGCCAGTAGCTTCTCGTGGGTCGGTGGTTCTTTCCGGTGATTTCACGGTTTCTTCCTCCACCGTTAATATTGGCCGCCATGAATTGCCTATCGTGTGATGAAAAATGATGTTAAGCCCAACAACAACAACAACAACAACTCTAACCACTAGGCCACCTGAGCGGTCCTCACGTAAACTACGGAAAGACTAAGGAACGATTGAAGATGGATAGACAGACGAACAGACGTGTGATCAAAGTCGGGAAAACAACGTGTAACAGAAGAATTGTCAGAGAGAGAGAGAGAGAGAGAGAGAGAGAGAGAGAGAGAGAGAGAGAGAGAGAGAGAGAGAGAGAGAGAGAGAGAGAGAGAGAGAGAGAGAGAGAGAGAGAATTTGATATAGAAAAATCTCATTATTAAAGATTTTTTTCTCGTTTCAATTTCCCATGTAAGAATCAACAGTTTTATTTAAGACGTTTTTACTTGTCACTTGGATTTAGATTCCCACCCCAACCCACACATGTCCTCCAAACACGAAAAAGCGCGTTTTTTAATGATAAGTCTTTGCTCGTCTTTTCGCACGTTACGGTTTCTGCTTTTTTAAACGCCAACGCCAAAGATGTGATCATGTCAGTTCCTACGCAGGTAATATGCTAACGTCACATTATGAGGATTTGGGAGGGTCAAATTTCCACTTTTGTAAATTCAACTCTTACTTTGTAGTTCGAATTAACACGATCATTAATTACATTGTGACTTCATTTAGGTAACATGACTAATAGTCTAGGTGACGTGCCTGTGGCTTACACATTTTATTAGAAGTGTAAAAAGGAAAATACTTGAAAGAGAGATAATCGAACTTTGGAAAAAAATGATAAATCACTGCCAAATACATGAGACTTTTTTTTTAAATAAAAAATTGTTAGCGATTGATGACCTGCCAGCTTTGTATTGCAGAAAACCAACTCGATCGAATAATTGTGCCGTACTGAAAAAATCCCTTCTGTACAAATTTGACGAAGATTTAAATACTTATTTGGGTATTATTTTAGGAACATTTAGTAACAGTGTAATTTTCTAGTCACATTTATGTCAATTACCCTTATTTGGCAATAGATAAGAATAGGGTAAAAATAACAACAAAATTACTCAAGCATTTTTCGGTGAATTTTTTTTTATGCCTGGATCTTAACGATTTCCAACAAACAGTTTCAACATAGTTTTCTTTCTATTTTTAATCAATCATTAGTTTAGCATATGATAACTTCGCAAAGTTTTGACACGAAATGTTGCCCAGCTGTATGTCGACCATATTTTGCAATTCGTGGAAAACTTTATTTTGTCAGAAGACAAATACGAATACAAATTGGGCATGCCAATATATTTACTAAGAGATCATTCAAAAATTTTTACATTTTTTTGCGGATTCTTGACGGCTCAAATACTGGCATACTATTGTCATTGACATCATGACAACCGGAAAACTCGGCATCATGTTGGAGAACTTTCTTTATCTGGCAATATGTCGCCAGTGGCTTTTGTTTAGCTATCAGTTTAGTTCTTTTGAAGCCACCCTATCCAATTTAAAAACTACTTACATCAAAGATCTGATATCACTTTTCAACGAATGAATTAATTGCTGTCTTAGTGACAATATCTGGTCTGAAACTAATCAGCTTTTTAAATAATGTTTAATTACTTTCTCTCCTGGATCTTATATTTAATTTATAATGTATAGGTTAGATCACTTTTGCAAGCAAAATATTTCATTTTCATAATTTAATAATGAACATTTTATACTCTCTCTCTCTCTCTCTCTCTCTCTCTCTCTCTCTCTCTCTCTCTCTCTCTCTCTCTCTCTCTCTCTCTCTCTCAGTTGACATCGGAATGTGACAGGGAAATTTAAAAAAATTGTTTCCAGTCAAAGATCACTGTAATCTGTTTTCATCCGGCGGTATGATTTGAGATACATAAACAGTTCCGTCTAGACATGATAGAATCATCACGAGTGATAACAGAAACATGACGAGATGGCGCGCAGTTGTCCACCGAGAAAAGCTCGCACTTCAGCAGGGGACCTTTTTGTAAACGGTGTTTGCTTATGTAAATAAAATTTCTCATCAGGTTGGAACTTATCGTGTTTTTGGAGTTCAACAATTAATATCTTCTGTTCAACAATGTTGGTTTGAGTCATATACTAGGAGAATTTCAATAACTGTGTGACACAATTTTGAACTAAAGATCTTATGTAAAACTGGTTTCAAATATGTCCATATCCCTGATTTAAGGATTGCAGGACAACATGAAGCAAGCAATGAAAAATATGTGCTGGTCTTTTTAAACTGGAAAACAAGGATATACAAATATCAAAAGATGGTGAATAATTTTCATAAATTAAACCTGAAGAAAACTGAAAACTTTCTTTTAAAAAACGACAGGATCTCCTTCATCTCTACAAACTGTAAAGGTTTTGTTCTGCGCTTGAGCTGAACTATACCAGATACGCTTAACAATTATTTGGTTAGGTTTTCTTTTTCTTTTTTGGTTGGTTGGGTTGGGTTGGTAGAAAAAGTAATTATTTTTTTTAGTTAGGCTATGCCAACTTTATGTCATTTGCCCAAAAATGTGCATTTTACATCTAATATCTATAATGATATATTGAGACTGAATATATACGAAGACAAGGAGCTCTGTATTCTCTAGAAATCTCTAATATTCATCTTGTAATCTTTACCAAATTTTAGGAACTGTTAAATTTACTATTGATTTCCAGAATGCCACTGTAATTTTCGAAAATGAGGCTAAGTCGTTAATGGAGTGAACGGGAAAATTGTTATTTATTTCAAGTAAATATCGTTTGTTAACGTTTTTCGTATAACGCTGCCAGAAAAGTCGAAGGGAACTAACCCTAATAGCTCCAAATGATGGAATTTATGTTGTAATGACACAAACGATTCTCAACACAGCAATAGTTAGTTCTCTTTTAGGAAGTGTGTTGGTATACATGTGGCTTCTTTGAGACAATTTTTTAAATACTTTTCTTTTCTTGTAGAGTCATTTAACAGTTCAGATAACAACAGACAAGGAAGACGGATGTCTCTTCAAGGTAGACAACTCTGTAAATACTCAGTATTTAGTCCAAATATCGTCTAGTATACGCTACATTTATTAAATTTTTATAAAGAAATTGCCAGAGAAAACACAACAGATCTACAAATATGACGATAGTCTGAATTCATGAAATCTTGAGAATTAACTTTTGCTGTATTGTGACCTTTCAAAAAAAAACTATGGTTTATGTTCACACTAAATTAAACGTTTCCGTTTTATTAGGCAAATTTTATTAGCTGCTTTTTGAGAAATATAGGCAAAATACCAAATAACTAAATCGAACAAGTTATTGAGCGTCTGTTTCAAGACACAAACCACTAACAACAATTTGTACAATATCCCATAATATAGAGTTAACGTTAGCTTCACTTGACCAATGCAAGTCCTTGTTTTACATTTGAGACATCTGAATCTGAATTCTTTTTTACGAATTATATTTATAGGGCCTTTAGTGTGATACTTGCTATAAAAGTTGAAGTTATTATAATTTTCCTGCATTTTGCGAATTCATTTAGTTTATGGAGAACATGTTTTCGTGAACATGTTTTCCTGGATCTTGTTTCGTTGCAAATCACAAATTTAGAAATACAAAAAAGCAATGTTTCCATGTATTAAATTAGTAAAACTCATTTGCATCAATAACTTTAAATAAATATGAAACTTCATTTTTATTAACAGAACGTTTCTAGCTCAGAGGTTGATGTGCTCAACAAGTACGCAAGAGTACTGGGTTTAAGACCCAGACCAGGCAGGTCCTTACGCAATGCACTTTGTCTTCACTGCACAACAAAATTGGCCAAGGCAGAAAAGAAAAACACCATAAACACCATTGGTCTATCAAAACTAAATCAAAACTGTTCTTGTGCGTATCTAATGTACACACGTGATTTTATAGACCTTCAGTGAGTGTAAACAGTTACAAGATCTAATCCACATAGAGGATTCTATCATATGTATAACATACGGAGCTTCAGCCATTATGAAATTTATATTTAAACTTATGGCCCGCATGCAGATACTATCTCTATTAACATGCACATACCGTCATTATTCTATTAAAAAAGTGATTTAACTGCAAACAACACAGACCTGGATCTGGCGGGGCATAATGCGATAGCAGGTCTGGGTCTATGCAGTTTATTAGGACTAACTAGTGGAACAAAAACAAACAGACCATGGTCTTCAGGCGCATTATGGGACGGTAGATCATATTCCATGTTGTCTGCAGTTTGGTCTGTCTTATAAGCGAGTAAAGACGGTACAGCAGCTATCAAGGCTCAAAAAGATTACACAGTATCATGTATATTACGATGTGGTATAGATCCATGTGAGAGATCAAGCAACAAAAAAAAATACCAGGACGTAGTTACATTATTTACACTAATAGTATTCTCACACAATCCCGTTTGTTTGTAGCCCCCTACCGACTTTAAAACATAAAGGATCAAGGATATGACAAATGCACGAAACTTAATCATATCCTTCTTTGATTTATAAATTCTAACCTGAGTGTCACCAGGAGGTCCCAAAAACTGTCAACTGTTGGCGTTTCGATTCAAAAGGGCGTTTCTTTAGCAACGCGATCGCCGTATGTGCTTGGGCCAGTTTTATGTTTACCAGCAACCGCTGTAATGTTGTTCACGGTCTTTGAAGATCTCAGTAATTACTTAAATTTTGGATTTACATCTCTGAACACATGTTTACAAGGGTTCATCCTTTTTGTTTGTTCAATTTCTTTTAGAAATATTAAAACCGGACTTAACAGATATTAAAATCAGACGACAGTTTTTGCTGAAAAAGTTTATTCTAGAAACAAGAAATGGACAGCGAGCAGTCTGTTTGCTTGTTTATATTGAGACGCCAGTAAGCCGACAATGTTGGGTACCCTTTGGCGAGTCAGGTTAGAAATGATAAATCAACGAATCAAATGTCTGGGTTTTGTGCATCATTTTATATCATTGCTTTTCGGGGGGGGGGTCAGATCGGTAGGGGGTACAAACAAACAGGAGGGTATGCGAATGATTTCGTTTCAAGGAACGAGATGCGGCGCTCAGTGGTTAGCATGTTGTTCTCGCAACTGAGCTGGTGCGGGTTCGAATCCTACCAACGGATCAGCCTGTGGTAGCCTATTGTGGTGTAACCTTAGGCAAGAGCACTAACTCTAATTTCTTCTATACTAAATAACCCTATTGCCGTACTGTAAAGCACCAGATCAAAGCAACTTTGCTTGAAGGATACCATGCATTTTCGACAACGATTATATAAAGAAGGGAGATCATCAACCTTTATTAAGCCACCTTGAATGTTGTCCCGTGCTAGTGAATCGGAATATTTACAATTCTTACATGTTTGAATAATACTAATGTAATGAGATTTAAATCGGAATATTTACAATTCTTACATGTTTGAATAATACTAATGTAATGAGATTTAAATCACGTAATTTGGCATATGATCTAACACTCGCTACTGTAACGGATTGGTGGGTGAAAATTCGTAGAAAATATAAATATTATTTTTTATCGCGATTTAAAGTCATCATTCTCGAGCAAAAGCGTATAAAGCGTATCACGAATCTCATCTTCTGAAGCAAAACGTGCCACGAGAACAAGTCAAGCGTATCAATGATCTGAGATCTCCAGCCAGGA
Source organism: Potamilus streckersoni (assembly GCA_016746295.1). NCBI lineage: Eukaryota > Metazoa > Mollusca > Bivalvia > Unionida > Unionidae > Potamilus > Potamilus streckersoni. The sequence continues at coordinate 604,779 of JAEAOA010002325.1, forward strand.
ATATCACTAGTACCAGTCAAAGCGTATTGCGAATAACAGTCTCGAGTCAGCATCGTATCTTTGTTTATTGGGTTTTACCGACAGTTTTCAGCACACTATAGGCTATACATACTGGCCAGTATATCTAATGGCGGATGAAACCGGGAGGACACAGGAAAGAACCACCAGTCCACTGGAAGCTACTGACAAGATTTCTCATATACTCAAGTTTTGAGATTTGAA